>JAEANM010006961.1:0-18147 GCA_017656035.1 Myanophis thanlyinensis
ATACAAAAGAACTTATACTGTATATATGCACACACACTTTACATACATATAATCTGAAGCTATTGAAAACCTTATATCAAACAGATTTCTTAAGTTGCTGGAGTCGAGTGGCATACAAATTTAATACATTATTATTATTAATTGCATATATATTTCTCTTGGTGACAAAAACACTGCCTGCCTTAACTATTCAGAGACTTTATTAACTTCATTAAAAATACATATCATCTTTTTGCTAGCCTTGTCTTTCTGCTATGATAAAAAAAATCACCCCTCTGGTTACTAAGCTGCAGGAGAAGCTCAGCTCTAGGCTTAGGATTCCAGGCTTCTGCACTTCAAAATAGAAGTGAGAGGCTGCAATCCTCTGAGTCTTCCCCACAACAGCCCGTTCAGCTCCAGCAACTTCTTTTCCTTGTAGCACTGAGCTGCTTGGGTTTCTGAAATCCTGGGCTCAGCAGTCAGAGAAGCTGTGGTGGATTTTAAAAAGCCAAACTTCTCAGTGCTACAAGGAAAAGATTAGAAGTGCCACTCGTCCATTGGAGCCTTGGAAAAAAAGCTGGATTTTAAGCAGAGGTTTGGAAAGGGGGTGGGGGAGCAGCGGAGACTTGGAGAGCAAAGGGCTGCGCTGGCCGCTCCATTGCTCATTTCGCCGTTGCAGGCAGCCCTGTGCCATGGAGCTTTCCCCACCCACCCACGATCAGATGCCCTCGTTTCTCCCAAGCATTTCTTTGCTTGGTATTTGTGGAAGAGCCACGCTCAAGGGACCAAAGAGCCGCATGTGGCTCGCGGGCTGCGGTTTGCTGACTGCTGTCCTAGGATGCTTGCCAGTATGTATTAGACAGGTCCTGACATTATCTGAGACAAGTCTATGGTCACATTAACAGCTATGAAACCCATTCATCAAAGCATGGAAGTTGAAGTCACTGAACACCAGACAATGAAGAAATGCCACACCAGCCTAGAACCATATTGAAAAAATTAAGCAGAATTCCTGCTGGCAACAGGGTGGCTGCTTGTTCGTCATCAAAATGAACATAAAAGCATTCATATCCTCCATAGAATCATAGGACTGGAAGGGACCTTGGAGATCTTCTATCTAGTCCAAGTTCCTGCCCAAGTCAAGAGTTCTTATAATATCATCCTGGACAAGTGGTTCTCCAATCTTTTCTTGAAAAGCTCCAGTGATGCAAGCTATTCCATTGAGTAACTGTTCTTATTGTCAGGAAATTCCTCCTTATTTCCAGGTTTAGTTTCCCTCTGATGAGCTTCCATCCATAGCGCCTTGGAGGCAGAGAATCCGGTCACAGGTGTGGTATTCTTGTGGATAAATGTTTTCCCTACTTCCTAGCTCTGATGTCAAGACTATTGAAAGGCCCAAAAGCCAATTCGGCAAATCCTGTAAGGATAAGATTTCTATCCTTGCACAATTAGGTTTTGATTATATGTGTCAGGTCTGCATCTTTATATGCTTTAAATTACAAATTGATTGGTTTTTATTATTTATGAATGTGGTGTTTAACATTACAAACTTAAAATTGGGAACTACAATGAACTGACAAATCAGAATTCAGGCCATCACACCACTTTTTTTAAAAAAATCTGGTTGTGACAATGCTATGTCAAACACATTGTACAGGATTCCCAGGACAACTCTTTATAATCTATTAAATATTAGTTTCTTCAAGCTAATAGCCATAGAATTTGTGCCATATAGTATTGGGAAAGAACCTTAACTTAAAAATATTCAAAAAAGCTTTTCTCTTGCAATAGTAATTTCTTCAAACTGTGAACCTGTCATGAAAACCTGGAATTTTGTCTGATTTGCTGGAAATTTTAGAAGAGAGGAAAAACAATAAAAATGGAATATTCTACCTTTGGAGAAAGAAAAGGCATTTTTTTTTCTTTTGAGCAGCTATTTTTCTCTATTTATTCATCAATCTTGCAATGACTAGCAAGCAGCAAAAGCTGAATAAAATCACTTGTTTATTATCTAGCTTTGCGAAGTAAGATGTTGCTGACAATAATTTTCATAGAGGGAAGAGATACTTACCTCTGGTAGACAAAAGAATGACTTTTTCATTTTTAATAAAAGTATAGGTCACAAATTTATGTGTTGATGTTACAAGAAATAACCTTTAGAAGTTCAATGGCTAATGTTTGTGTTGTTAAATTCTGTTGGTATTTAAAGAAATGTATGTAGTAACTCTGCTGTTTAGATGCTGAACTTTACAAATGACTCTTGAAACTTTGTAAAGTTTTAACCAAGCTGGCTTTTTTCTATTTTTATTTGTAATAATTCATACAAGTGATTTTTATTTTCAGAGTCCTCTAGATAAAGCACAGGCTGCAAAGAACAAAGGCAACAAATACTTTAAAGCTGGAAAATACGAGCAAGCTATTCAATGTTATACCGAAGCCATCAGTTTATGTCCTTCTGAAAAAAACAGTGACCTTTCTACATTTTATCAGAACCGAGCTGCGGCTTATGAACAACTGGTATGAAAATATCTAATCTATATTTAAGTTCATTTGCAATTTAAATATAGTTTCCACCTGTCTCTTGTATAGTCAGAAGGCGCATTGGACACAGTGCTGCCCATTGCAATAAATAAATAAATAATGTATCAAATTGCCTAGATGTTAAAAATGGAAGCTTTTGGTTTTGAAAATGTTTACATTTTTTAAAATGAAATTCTCTTGGTTTTAAAAATGATAATAGAACTTTGAATACTTGCAAACATAACCATATCTCAATTTTCATATTTTCCTGCTGCTTAAATATTAATATCTATCTTTCTTCTCCAATATATGGTACAGATTATATTTTTTAATATTTTTTCAATTTAGCCCATTTTTTATTTTATTTTTGGGAATACCCAGTGCAACTGTTTTCAAAATACAGAATAAAAAAATAACCATACATTAAGAATGGTTAATATATTGGGGTTAAAAACTTTTATGGAAGTATACTCAACAGCTTGAAAGCAAACAAAAATTCTATTTACTAGAAGGCATTTAAAGACCTGGATCAGGAAAATTGCCAATCTTTTTTTGAGAAACAGTATAATCCACTTACACTAAAGTAACATTGTAACTTGCATGTATTTCAAAAGGTTTTAAATGAGTCAAGCAGCTGTATCATATATATATGCTCCCGGACCAGATTTGGTCCACAGGGTGGTTATATCTGCCTCACGGGGCCACCCTGGAAACAGCGAAGGACTGGCCTGCAGTGCCTCTGCCAGTGAAAACAGAGATCAGGAGGGCTATGTGTGGTCCTCCCGAGCTCTGTTTTCACTGGCAGAGGGTTGCAGGTGGCTGTTGCAGCCAGAAATTGAGCTTGGGATGCCATTTTCGCTGACAGAGTGCTCAGACCAGCACAGGCACCCCCAACATCAGTGACATTAAGCTAGTCATGGCCCCCCAGACCCCCTAAGGTCAAACAGAACCCTAATGCGACCCTCAATGAAATTGAGTTTGACACCCCTTACTCTAGCTCCTGGAGTTTAGTTTCATAGTGCAATTTTGAAAATAAAAAATTTCTAAGCTGCGTTCCATAAAAAATAATTTCAGACCCTTTACTGATGTTTCAATAATGAAACTTTGTAGTAAGTAATTACAGTTACAGTTGCAGAATACATTTACATTGGTTTTCACTGAAAACCGTGGAATTTATTAAATAAATATGCAGCAGTTAGAACTGTTAGGTTAATTACTTAAATATCTGGGAGAAAAGATTATTTCATATTGAAAGCTGAAATAAAACAGCATAATATTTATATTAGAAATCTATAGCAGTATTCCTTTTTTATTTGAACAAATAGGTTAATTAGTTATTTTTGTATCTATAGCAAAAATGGAAAGAAGTGGCCCAGGACTGCACAAAGGCAGTTGAACTTAATCCCAGATATGTGAAAGCACTTTTTAGGCGTGCAAAAGCACACGAGAAACTAGACAACAAAAAAGAATGTTTAGAAGGTGAGTATTCTATACATTAAAATATATCATTATTAAATAGATTATTTAAGAATTAAATAAAATCTGTTTTTCAAGCACCTGGTGATGGGAAAATTTGGAGAAGGTGGTTTGCAAATAAAATTTGTATAGGTGTGAAGCTCAGGAAATCAGGAGTCCAGGCAGTTCAAATGAATATATCAATTTATTGTGTGCTAAAGCTAAAACAAGAATTTTAACTACTAATGGCCGAAGCAAATTGGTGGTAGGTAAGAGTAAATGGAATTCAAGGTGGGCTGGGCTTAGATCTCTTGTGGATACAAAGTGACTCACGACTGATGATACCTTTAACCCTTCTCTTGGGCTAAGCTGGTCTTCAATATCACACTTAATTGTTCCGTGGGATATAAAGGTACTTGGTAGCAGTTCCCTTGGTAGCATTTCAAGAACTAATGTATTTGAAATTTCTGTTTATGTTTCCAGATGTTACTGCAGTTTGCATTTTAGAAGGCTTTCAAAATCAGCAAAGTATGCTGCTAGCTGATAAAGTTCTTAAACTTCTTGGGAAAGAAAAAGCCAAAGAGAAATATAAGGTATGATTTGTTCTCTATAATAAATGGTAAAATGTTAGATTTCTTAAATGGTTACACAAATATAGTTGTGTTGGTAAAGTTGCAAGAATATTCAAAACAATTCTATTTTTAATAACATTAACTTCATTAATGAAATGTCATAGAATTTATATGAACAAATTGGAGTGTTATCATTAACTCACTTATATCAAGAACTGTTAGATACCTTGATCTTGCAACAGAAGTCATTAAAATGACACTCAGGTCTAGTTTGCAGCAATCAAATACCGTGTTTTTCGGTGTATAAGATGTACTGGAGTATAAGATGCGCCTAGATTTTGGAAGATGAAAATAAGAAAAAAAAAGTTGTATTTGGAAAGGATGGGTGGTTTGCCTATTAAACCTTGGCAAAATTAGCTAATGTTATAAAAGAGAATGCATTCAAAACTGATGTGTGTAATTATCCAAAGAGAAGCTTGTATCCCATGTCCATTTTCTTCTTATTCAAACTACTATGCTATCTACAACATAGTCCTACCACAGATCTTGGAAATTTGATAAATATACAGCTAATTAACCAAACTTTACAATTACAATCATTATGTGAACCAATGTGACATTATCTCTTCGCAGTAGTGCTTGCAGACTTAGATAGGATCTACAAGTTTATCAAAATGGGAAAAAACTATTTAAAAAAATAAGCATTTGATGACATAGAAAATACTCAAAACTGGAAATGCTGGAAGGCCATAAAGGCTCAGTGATTCTGGGAAGAAAATAAGAGTGAAAGAGAATAATGAAGATTATTGCCTTTGGGAGCTTGGAGAGGGAATACAAGATGTGGGGGGGAGGCTAAAAATGGGTGAAAATGGACCGTTTTTAGCCTCCCAACCCCCCCATGCGTCTTGTATTCCCTCCCCCGCAGCTTCCAGAGGCATTTTGCAGGGCCTGTTTTTGGTCCATTTTTTGGTGAAATTGAGCGCTGCAGAGTTTCTGAAGCCCTGCAAAATGCCTCTGGGGGTAGGGACAGGGAATACAGGATGCCTGGAGGGGTTGTGAGGCTAAAAACGGCCCATTTTTCACCCATTTGTTTGCCTTCCAACCCCCCCAGGCATTTTCTATTCCCTCCCCCCCCCAGCCCCTGAGGCATTTTGCAGGGCTCATTTTTGCCAAAAACCGGCCCATTTTCCATCCATTTTTTGAGCCCTGCAGAGGCTTCGGAAGCCCTGCAAAATGCCTCTGGGGGGAGGGAACATATCCAATGGCTGTATTCGATGTACAAGACGCACCACAATTTTCACCCACTTTTAGGGGGTGGAAAAGTGTGTCTTATATATCGAAAAATATGGCAGTTAAATTTGACCTTTTAACTACTGCTTGAAAGCAATTATCTGCTATGGCACCAGGATGCTGTATTTATATAAATATGAGAAGTATTGTATATATGAGAAGCATTCCACATATATAAATATGAGACACATAGATACATGTATCATTTTAACAGAAGTATCTCATATTTAAAATAAACCAAAAGTTTAGAGTATTTAAAATCACTACACTAGAAGTCAATTTGAAATTCTCTATACAAGTAGTTTTCAACTTAAAAGCGTTCCTTTAATAATGGTCCAGAATTATGACATCCCATAAAGCACTTCTATCTGTCATAGTGTGTTGCATCACTGGTCTTGTGGTCACATGATTGTAATATGGGTGCTTGGCAACCTATTTGCACTCACAACTAGTTGCCAGCCTTCCCAAATCATGCAACTGCCATTTATGTATTTATTTTTATCCTGTTATTTACAATTTCTCCGCTAGCGTCACAAAAATGTCAATGGGGAAGCCATTAGGGAAGGTCCTACCTGCTAAGAGGATTTCTCTCATCTCTGGGGGCTGACTAAAGAGCTTGCCTGCTGAACTTCTTTGGCAGGGTGCAGAAATTAAGCTCCAATCATGAAGATTTGAGTTTTGTTCCTGCACTTCATCAGAGTGTGGAGGAGAACTGAACTTATTTGGTAGGTAGCTCTTTTAGCCAGATACAAGACGAGGCAAAATCTAAGCAGAGAGGCAGCACGGCAAAGTAAGGATTGTGGAGAGGAGGAAGCCTAGCAAGACTGTGCACTTCACCCAGGGCCTGGAAATTATGCTTAGAGTTCAGCAAGAAGGATTTAGAGCCTCCTAGGGTCTCCCCACCTCTCACTTCTAAGGCATGCCATGCTCCTTATCTGGGACTCTGTCCCCTTGACAACCCATGAGATTGCTTAATGACCTCAACAGGTAGGATAAGGAATATGTGGTGGTTGAGCTAAACAGTCACGCGACATCTCATTTAATGATCACCTTCTTCAATGATCAAGATTCTGGTTCAAATTGTGGTTTTAAGGCAAGGACTACCTGTATGTAGCTTTGTGGGGAGGAGAAACACATCCAAAAACTTCTGATGATTTAATGGAGCTTACCACAATAGCAGGGACAAATGGAAGAGAAATGGGAAAGGGTTACTTGAAAAAAATGCTATTATTCTGTTTAAATAAACTTAAGATAATTTTTAGTAGGATCTTAAATATAAGTGATTACTGTCAAATTAAATATCTCTCAATGCATGTTTTAGTTTATGAATCACAGAAATAACTGTTAATAAAGTTAGTCATACACCAATATTGAAAAAAAAAAGCTTTTTACCTGGGATCTAAATAATGACAGAAACATCTCCATTGAATGAATATTCTTAAGGATAGGTCTCTTTAACACAAGAAATCGAATTTTGAGCACTGAGAAAATCAAACAAGATGAAAAAGCTAATAATTGGAAGAAAAGTTCAGTTGGCTATATTTACAGCTAAATTCTGAACATAGTTTGATAGTTTATTTCTTCAATAGTGTTGGCTGGTTTATTCAAATTATCAATGTTTACCTTTTTATAGAACCGAGAACCCTTGATGCCTTCACCACAATTTATCAAATCTTACTTCAGCTCTTTCACAGATGACATTATATCTCAGCCTCTTCTAAGGGAAGAGAAATCTGATGAAGATAAAGATAAAGAAGGAGAGGCCTCCATAATAAAAGAAAAGTAAGTGACTGAGCAGTTAAGCAACTAAACTTCCAATATAGATTGTAGCATATGATACATAAATATAACATATTATTTTTGTTACCATTTATTGTATTTTTTGAAAGAGAAATAAGCTTATGTAGATACATAGTAAGGGCTTTCACTCATTGTGAGACACAGTTTATTTTTAGCTTATTGTGACCACATTTAGTTACAGAATGCTGATAAGTTGTTCTGTGGAGGATGATTGATTTTCAGTGGAGTGGAAGGACAAGGCAGTGCCAAAGGAGATGGCTGTTGAAATCCCACTCTGTGTTCTAGACCAAGAAGCAATTCCCCTAAACACAGGAAAAGTGAGAGGCTACACAGTCTTCTATGCCAGAGGTCCTCAACCTTTCCAGCTTTGCAGCCTGGCCCCAGGGGTGGGTGGGACAAGGAGTGATGGTTCTGCGTGAGTGGCAGGCGCACGCGAACACAGGCCGCTTGTGAGCCTGGTTCCAAACAGACTAAGGGCTGGTAGTGAGACATGGCCCCCCGAGGTTGGGAACCCCTGTTCTGTGCTGTTTGCTGTTAAATCAAAGAGATACCAGGATAGTTTAGGAGTGGGGAAGACAAAATTCAGGAATGGGAAAGAATCTGAGATGGAATAAAAAGAGGAAACAGGAATGAAAAAATGAATATCTAAGTTTACTGTCACAGATTTCAAGATTGTACACTTTTGGCCATTTACTTCAGTTATGTTCTATGCCTAATTTGGAAATCAGTATTATAGCACATGGCTCTCTTACTGACTTATTCAATCTGTGGTAAGAAACTTCTAACTGAAATTCTAGACTTTTCATATCAGAATATACAGTATTAAGAGCAATGGTCCATTTGTCTGGTCTGATTTTTTTTTATTACTAAATTTGTTTGCCACCCATCTCATTTCGAAGTATTAAGGTGGATGTCTATGGAGATTCTCAGTCATCTAGGTCATGGTTGTCTCAAAAAACAACTGAAGCAACTTGGATGAGAAGCGAAATGTCTTCAAGGGGAAAACAAAAGTCCAGTTAGCTTTTTAAAAAGCATCTTTGGGACTATAAAGTAGCTTTCTATGTTACTGATTAAATATGCTGGTGTGGACATAGTGCTTCTGTGTTTTATCTGCATTGTGTCATATAGATACATTTGCTCTCATCATAGTCTCTGTTGGCCTTAACAGTGATTAAAACTAAGGTTTGAGGATGTGGTTTATTTTTTTACACAAACTGGAAGGCATAATTTTTTTTGTTCCTTTGTTAATTTTAGGGCTTATGGGAATTGTGAATCCAAAATATGTCAGATTGTTTCTGCTATAGAAGATTTCCATAGTTAAAAAATGGAATAAACACAATACTTTAGTTTCTTATAGTTTTGAATGATTGTTCAGATACTTAAATGAAAATTAGTTTTAAAAAATTAATGACAATATCTGAAATGTGGTTTTATAGAAAATATCAAATTCACAAGCAATTCAGCTTGCTTAGTTTTACTTAAGGTAAGAATATGGCTCTGTATAATGACAATCCTTTTATTTGGGAGCCATCCAATTAACCAAATCCCAATCCTTTTGATTGGGAGCTGTCCAGAGCTGATTAGAAGATGAGTAGCTAACTATTTTAAATAAATCAAATAAAATAATAATAAATAGCAAATCTGTAGAAACGGTTGGATTTCAAATATTTAGAATTGCTTGGTTCAACATAGTCTTATATATGCATTAGGAATTACTAGAATCTTGCTAGTCCAATATTTATTACAAAATATATAAAGAAAATTTTCTTTCATTTAGGTGGTTTATTAGAAATAGCTTGTATATGGTTTTGATTAGAACTAGAGAAACATTTATCTTGCATATTAATAACTGCTGTTCACATTTCTTTCAGCTGTGGTTATTTAAAGGCAAAGAAATATATGGAGGAAGAAAATTATGACAAAATAATTAGCGAATGTACTAAAGAAATTGAAGCTAAAGGAAAATATATAGCAGAAGCTTTGCTATTAAGAGCTACATTCTATTTACTTATTGGTAATGCAAATGCTGCCAACCCTGATTTGAATCAGGTTATTGTTATGGAAGATGCAAATGTAAAGGTAAGTGTTTTATAGATTTTACAAAACATTTCTTAGTGATGATGGTGACATTCAAGAAAAGAAGTCATTGTGTTGTTCTTTTATTTTATGGGGTTTTCAGGGGAAATCAAAATTTTAGAACAGATGTGAAGTTTGCAAAAATCTCTCCCCTCTCTGAAGAAGTGTGCTAAGTGCAACCCTGATAATTCTAGGGAAGCAGTTAAGGATATTTTATGGTGGGCTGAAAAATATTTTTTGTTTTCTCTAGCTTCCACTTTGCCCCCAGAGCTGCCTATTTTCACACAAGAATATAACAGGATTAACTCTTTGCTACCCATATGCTCTGCTCTAGACTTCAGAATGTAATGTTTAACGTTCAGTGTTTATTGTAGTAAATAGTTCCTTCAGGTATTCCACTTCTCAAATGTTGCTTTTGATAAAACTCTTGCAATCACTTTTTTCCTGGATTGGGAATAATGCTGTTTGCTGTATCATCCCTTTTTGCTGTCTCTTCATGGAGGTCCTGCAACTATTGATAACCCTTGGCTGTAGTAATCAGTCTGAGTGCACTGCTGATACGCTTTCTGTAGTTACTTGTTTAGACTGTATGTGATGTGTTTTAATTCTTACAGGTATCTATATTAGTTTTCATTGTAGATACAGTATATTAACAGTCAAGGATCTAGAAGCTCTATGTATTAGAGGCATGGTATCATTTGGGAAATAATGTACATAAGTCTCCAGCATTGTGTACAAGCCATTTTGACAGGGGAAAAAAGTCCAAAAGAAGAGACTTAAAATTTTACCTGAGCTACCAGTGCAGAGAGCTTTTAAATCTAAAAAGAAACTGTCAAAAAGATACTTCTGTAATAAAACTGAAATATCTAGGGGAAAAATGCATAACAGTTTTAATTCTTCTCAACAGCTTCGTGCTAATGCCCTCATCAAACGAGGAAGTATGTATATGCAGCAGCAACAGCCATTGCTCTCTACTCAAGACTTTAATATGGCTGCTGATATTGATCCTCAGAATGCAGATGTTTATCATCATAGAGGACAGGTAGGGATTATTCTACCACCTTAATATTTTTCTCATCTCATCAGATGTTTCATTGTATGGATAACTCCAGGAGAAAAATTGCAACGGATTGTAAATAATAAATGGTAACTACTGTAACTATGAACTGAATTATGCATACCGAAGTGATAATTCTAGATTCATCAGTACCTTGGTAGAGCTACAAATTTAATATTAATAACATTATGAGACATGCTACATAACTTGTAAACGTCTGGTAGGATGCTAAGAATTCAACCATAATAATACAGGTTGAGTCAATATGTCAACCATGTAATACAGGTTGAGTCAATATATTTTTACTGGTAACTATTACAGTAATGATTTTACTTTCATTTGATAGAATTATGCTGAAGGTTTTTGTCTTTTTCAGCTAAAAATTTTGCTTGACCGTGTAGAAGAAGCTGTAGAAGATTTTGATGAATGTATCCGTTTGCGCCCAGATTCTGCCTTGGCACAGGCACAGAAATGTTTTGCTTTGGTGAGTATTTGAAATTTGTTAAGCTTTATTGTAACATAATCTCACAAGCTGTTTGGCAAAATAATATCATTTGTAGCAAGTTTAGAAGTTACACTTAAAATTACCTGAGAGTGAGTATGTAGGCTTTCTAATAAGGCTTTATTTTTATTTTTTTAATAATTCTTTTTCTTTGCAGTATCGTCAAGCCTATACTGGAAATAATAGCTCGCAAGTACAAGCGGCAATGAAAGGTTTTGAGGATGTTATTAAGAAATTTCCAAAGTGTGCTGAAGGTTATGCATTGTATGCCCAGGTACATAATTTAGTCCCTTATTTAAAAATGTCATGTGCTATCATGAACCAGCTTAGTATCAAATATTCTTGTAAGAGATGTTACATGCAAATATATGTAAGTGCTAATGACTAAAAAAAAAATTAGGAGAACATAGCATGGCAGTTTCAGAGGGCCCTGGATGAAATGGATTATCTGAAACCCTTTCAACTGGGTTTCAAATTTGCTTATGCAACAGAAACAGCATTTATCGCATTTGTAGATGAGATCAGGATTTTGGCTCCTTTTACCAAGGTCAGTCCTAATTGTAGCGGGTCCAACCCACAGTTTGTTCTTTATGATGCACCACAGGTTTAGTAATTAGTACTCTCTACAATCTTTTTAATATCTTCATGAAGCCATTGGGTGAGATCATTCGACACCCCAGGATGAAGTATCATCAGGGTGCTGATGATGCCCAATAATACATCTTCCTGGGTGACCCAAGTGTTACTGTCATTGCTCTTTTGCAGTGCCTGGAGGCTGAGGATCTGGATAGGGGAAAAGAGAATTCAGCTGGACTCTGCCAATACTGAGTAGCTAGGGGTGTGAGGAGCCTAGGGATCTGGAAGTTTAGCAACTTTAGTTCTGGATGGGGTTGTGCTGCCCCAGTCAAGCCCATGCACAACACAGATTCTCCTAGACTCACGACTCCTGCCCAAAAACCAGGTGGTAGTTGTAGGAGAATTTTTACTGCATCCTTTCCTGAAAAATGGGACCTGTGCTCAATTACTCATACTGTGATCATCTTTTGTTTGGAGTACTGAAGTGCATTGTATGCGGGGCTACTGTTGAAGAGTATTTGGAAGCTACAACTTGTACAGAATGCAGCTATGCGGACAGTTCTAGAGGACCCTAAAGTAACACATATAACACTGCTGTTAAGTGAGCTGCTGTACTGGCTGCCGGTTTGCTTCTGAGTCCAATTCTAAGTGTTGGACCTTTAAAGTCTTTCAGGCTTCGTTCCATGTTACCTCAGGGATTGTCAATAGGGTTAGCCTGCCCCATTCATTTTGGCAGAAGAGGTGTTCTACTGACATTTGTCGGTCAACAAATTTCAGTTCACAGAATCTTGGAAAAGTGCCTTTTTTGTGATATTCCCCACCTTTTAGGACATCTTGCTGCTAGAAGTGAGATTTGCCCCCAGTCTTCTGCCCTTCCAGAAAGGTCTCAAAACCTAGCTGCCGATTGGCTTGGCACCCCTATTGGTCACTTTTCTGGAGGAGACTGGTGGAATAAGATCCCACCTCCTTACCTCTTGGGTATTTAATTCTTAGTTTTATCTAATTAATGTTAATGTTTTAAGTGTTTGTATATTTGTGTTTTTTTAGTATTGTAAGATGGCCAGAGATGCTTTAGATAGTGAGTTGGGCAACATATAAATGTAATAATAAGCAAAAATATTTTGTTTATTATTAGACCTGTTGTAAAACACTCATTCATGGATGAATTATGTTATTGTGTCTCCATGCAGGCATTAACAGACCAACAGCAGTTTGGCAAAGCTGATGATATGTATGATAAATGTATTGATCTTGAGCCAGATAATGCTACAACCTATGTTCATAAGGGGTAATTATTTGTTTTAATATTAAATTTACATACAATGATATATTTTTAATTATACAGTAGCACTTCTTAATATAGTTAATATAGTAATTATAGTACAGTGTATCATAATAAAACTTCATTGGTAAAATAGCTGGATTTTAGTCCTAAGTACAATGGTAGAGGACAGGAAGGCCTGGAAGAAAGTCCATGGGGTTGCGATGGGTGGGACATGACTTGGCAACTAACAACAACAACTATGGATCATAGTCTGAAATTGTTGATTTAAGCATCAAATGTGAAAGTTGAAAAGTTTACATTGTTTCTGTTTTGTCAGTTGCTTAACTTCTAAATGCATTAATGAGATGCCCAAACGTTCATATTACTTTTTTTCTCTTAAATATGACACCATGAACTTGAATTTAGAATGCCAGTTTGGTAGATTTGTGTGCAGTGACAGAAAGGAACTAGTACTCAAAGACCTTTCTAGAAAGTGACTACAAGTAGTTTCTGACTTGTGACCATTCATTTAGCAACTGTTCAGTTAGATGGCACTGAAAAAAAGGGACTTACAATCAGTTCTTGAACTTACACCCATCACAGTATTCCCATGGTCACATGATTACAGTTCGGACACTTAGCATTTACAATAGTTGCCGCATCCTGGAGTCACATGATAGCCATTTGTAACCTTCCTAGCCAGTTTGCAATAAAGTCAATGGGGGAAGTCATTGAGCATGACAAAAACTTCATAAAATCGGTTGTGACTCACTTATTACCCACTGAATATCTGTGATTATAAATTATAACAAAAAAAGGGACATGTTTAGATTTCTGCTTCATCTAAAACAGGATTGTCAAACTCAAGGCCTGTGGGCTGCATCCAGATCCTTGTGGGACCTCTGTGCTGCCTGTTTTTGGCCAGCAGAGTGCTTCTGGAGGCCAGGGAGGCCAAAAACAGGCCATGTATTATTAATTAAATAATAAAAATACATTAGTATAAATAGCTTTTCTGCCCGGAAAAGCAACTTACTATTAAACAATGGGGTATAAATTTAGAAATAAAAATTGTCAAAGTGTCATTATGACCATGCCCTCCACAGCCCTCCAAGATCAAAGACAACCCTGATGCGGCCCTCAATGAAATCCAGTTTGACACCCTTGATCTAAAAACTATCCAATTGGCTATTGTGAAAGTGAATCCAAGCAGGATGATTCTTATGTTTGTCATTTTCATGCATATGAGTTGTAGGCTAAACATTCACATTGATACGTAATGATTTTCTTTCCAGTTTACTTCAGCTTCAGTGGAAGCAAGATTTAGATAAAGGTTTGGAACTTATAAGCAAAGCTATTGAAATTGATAACAAATGTGATTTTGCATATGAAACTATGGGGACAATTGAAGTTCAAAGGTAAATATATTTTTTCAAGTTTGGCATCTAAAATTCTGAATTACTATTGGAAACAACAGCACAAATTGTTCTCAATAGCTGTAGAATTTATGCATTAGATTAACATATGTTTAGTTCAGAGCTGAATGTTGGTTAAAAAAGAACCTTTTGTGATTGTACAATCATCAAATTTTCCCATTATGAATTTAATTTAAAGATAAAATGTTTTCATAGTCTTTCCTTTGATCAAATGTGCCTAATCTTTGAGCTTTTGGGGGGCTGGTCCTGCCAAGTTTCCAAAATTTTATAATTTATATTTTTTAAATATTCTATTAAACTTCATTTCAGTTGTAGACTATTTTTAAACTTCAAATGTATATGACTGTTGCCATATCCATCTTTGCTTCTTTATTTTTTACACATTTTTCACAATTGCAGGGGCAACCTGGATAAAGCCATTGAAATGTTCAACAAAGCTATTAATCTAGCCAAATCAGAAATGGAAATGGCTCATCTCTACTCACTCTGTGATGCTGCTTATGCCCAGACAGAAGTTGCTAAAAAATATGGATTGAAGCCACCAACACTGTAAAACAAAAAAGAATAGGAGGGGAATGGTCTTTTAAAAAGTAAAGCTGCCCACTTTAACCTAGTCCTAAAGACACTGTTGCAGTGGTGTTGAATGGTGGAAGTTACTTTTTTTTTCTGTTTGTGCTGTTGTAATTCTGTTAAATGTTTAGGTGTCGTGGGAATGGCTATTGAAGAAAGAAAGCAATTCCCCTCCTTTGCCCTCCCCCATCAAATAATTGCTAGAGGAAACTTAAAAACAAAATTGCAAGGGGATCAAAGATTATTTTGGCCATGCAAATAAAAATCTTTCTGACTCATTTTTTTAGGGTAACTTGTGAATGACTGGTTCTAACCACAAGAGTGTTATGCAATATGCTGTTCTGTTGATTTTAACAATAGTGCTGTGTATTTTATATATATAAGAAATCCTTTTTCATTATTTTAGGTTTGGGGAAACAATAAAAATTGTGAATTGTTTGATGGGGAAGATTTTGTGGCAATAGGTACTGAAGCTCCCCCCCCAACCCTTCCCCCCCCCCCCCAAAAAAAAAGATCTCATATGCAAATTTTCCTTATTTCCCTTTGGTTTCTTCTTTCATATGAGACAGTGGCTAAACTGGTGTTCAGGACAGTGTTATCGTAAATAGTTTATAAAACCTGTACAAAAACTTCAGAGCTCATTCACTGTCATATGAGGATGTTCTGTGTCCCAAAAATAAATTATTTTGATTTGAGCATTCTTAGAAACAATTTTATTATTAAACAGATTTTCAAAACAACATAGCAAACTTGCATAGTCACTGCCTAAGAGATCCTGGAAACAATATGCTACAATTTCTGTGTCATACAAGTAAGAGTTTAGAGCTTTGGAATGAAGCTTGGTTCACAAAATATAATTTGAAAACTATAGTTAATTATTCTTTTATGAAATAATATTTTCTTGTATTAATACTACACTACACAAAGTTTAGTTCTGTTTAAACAGTCTTACTCTGAATTAGAGTGCTTAGAAAATTAAATATTCTGTTATCAGTTGTTCCACTGTTATTTGAAAATTCAATCCATAATTCTTGTAGTGCTATTTCAATTTATCTGAAATGCATTGTATAGCACATCTGAGTATTCCTTCATTGGAATTTCTTTTTGCTACCAATGCCAAAGAAATAAAATCGTACTTACAATGTGTTTCCCCAAAGATTATTGTCTTTCTCACTTATTAAAAGATAGTGGCTTATCTAGAATGATTGAGCAAAATCAAATAATATTGCTCAATGTTCAATATTGCTCAGTATTTCAGCGCTTCAAAAAAAGCAGCGCAATGAAACTTTATTTCCTGTATTTCCATCTCCATTTCCCTGCTATGACTGCATCATATTTTCAAAGGGGTTTTTATTTGCATGGCTATACAGGCACTTCTCTCTTGAAAGCAATGAAGAATTAAGCATGTGTGAATTAATACTAGCATTCCGAATTATCAGAATTTTGCCTGTTGTTTGTTCAGATATTTGAAGTTGCACTGAAACAATGCATATGATTTTTTTTGTAAATGACTTATACATGTAAAGTCACCAAATAAATATTATGTTCAGATATCTTTATACATCTGTGGTCTAGGGTGTTGGTTGGAAATTGTCCGTAATTGGGTAAAGAAAATGCACTAGAAGCTGTTGCAGAAATGAAATTAATGAAACTTCTAAAATTCTCTTTATTTTATTTGCTGAAATTTGGGGAGAAAACCCATTCCAAGTTAGGGATGAGTTTCAGCCTTGAAAATACCCCAATTGTGAATGTAGAATTATAATTTTCTTCAAAATATGAACAAAGGTGTGAAATTAGATATTTCAAAAGACATAACTTTCAGTATTCTGGGTGTTCTAACATTGTCACCGAGCTGTTTATGACTTATGATTGGGCTGTATTTTTTCAGAATTTTTACAGTCTAGTAAGTGCAATATCAAGGACCAATCATGCCCCTGCAGCTCTTGGTAGAGTGAATAGGGGGATATGGAAATGAAGTGCGTAGAGGAAAGAAGTATATACTGGACAGAAGAATATTAATAGCTATACAACCTTCTCATGTATTTGATAACATGCTATTTTTTTAAAAAAAGTATGTTATAAAAAGCTAGACTTCAAATGGCCAAATGGATAGATTCTATTAATGTTTTATTTTATCAGATAATGCAGAGGCTGTGTGTATACCTATACTGTATACATACCACATTGATAATGCTGCTAACAGTTATATAATGACTACAACATAAGGGGCTGATTTCATTGTACATTAATATTATTCATGAATTAAGAAGCATCATAATCATTTTTTCGACCAGAAGACGTTCTTATAAGCAATCATAAATTTTATTTTAAAGATTTCTATGGCCACCAATGTTAAGTAACTCTGGGTGACTTAAAGCAATAAAAAATCAATAAACAATATTAAAAAATAAAAACTGTACCCTATTTGTCTCCTGGAGATTCCCAGAGCAGGCTCATTACTCTTTCTATGCCTCCCACCCATACAATTCCAGCACCTCAGTAAAAAAACCAACCAATTTTAATGGCTTTCCGAAAGGCTAGAAGGGTGGGGACCTGTCAAATTGCAAGGAGGAAGATGTTCCACAAAGTAGGAAAGGGTTGCTTGCAGAAATTAAAAAAAAAAAAGGTTCCTACAGTAGTACATTGACCAAAGATATTTTTTAAAAGAGTAAGAAAACCTGAAGACAGTTATTAATTATGGAACATCAAAGAGTTTAGTTAGCCTTTCTGGCTTGCAACTGATGGTTCAGTGACCAAGACAAATTTATTTAAAGGCCTACATAAATGTGCAGTCTAGGCAGCTGGAATCAGTTCATTGTTTTTAAAACCATAAACCATTCCCAGTTTTGGATATAATTTAAGGAGGGGGAGGAGGTCCAGAACAACCATGGAATGACCAGAATGGTAGCTTAATTAACTGGACTATAATGTCCAAATTTCTAAATGGTTCTCAAGATAGAACTAACTATAGATTTGAATTATTGATGAAAACTGAATTTTAGCTTAAGTTCGTTCCTATTTATTTATTGATTTATTTATTTTATTTATTGACA
>JAEANM010006963.1:0-18146 GCA_017656035.1 Myanophis thanlyinensis
TAAATAAATAAATTAAAATAAATAAATTAAACTTGCCCAGATCTTAAAATCTTCATTGTTTTATCATAGTGGAATTTTGGATTTTCATTGCTAATCCATACTGAAATAGGGTATGCTGGAGCAAATATTAATGCCATACCCAAAAACGTTGGGAAGAAAACTGCATGGACTTGTCCATGTAGTCACCAGGGGTCAATACAACCTCGAATAGACAAAAAAAAGCTATGCAGATTTCAGCTTCTTTTTGCATCTAATTTACAAGTCTTCCCCGAGCCAGTTGCAAGATGCGTTGGACTACAACCCCCATAATTCCTAACCACCGACCAAGATACTAATCTAGCACAACGAACGTAAAATAATTCATTTTCAGTATTTTAATTTAAAAAAATACAAGGGGCGACTAACAAAACAGAGGCTGCTGGAAGCCGCCATCAGCTTAACCGCCGTTCCGAAAAGGGTTTTCACTACTCGCCATCTTACCACATAGAATTCTTGGCTGTTGCTATGGTTTCGGTTGCTAAGATCTGTCTATCTCTTTTAACTTTCTCTCTATGGTCGTGCATTTGAAAAGCTTTCAAGACTTGAGGGAGGGGCATCAAATCATGCTTGTTCCCGATTTGGCCAATGACAATGTAACCTCGCCCTGGAAAAAAAGAAATATTCTCCAATAGAGCTGAAGACGTACTTGATGGACAGACGAAAAACCTATAGAAATCAAGAAGGTCGAAGATCTTGAGCAATACAGCTAGGGAAGGAGGCGGGCAAATCGGGGAACATTTCCTGATTGTGGCGTGAATGGAGCAGTATCCGGATTCAGTGTAAATAGCCTAAGGGTGGGCATTGGATGCTCGGCTCGGTTTGGATTTGTGTTGGGCTGGATTTGTCGGGAACGGCTCAGGCCTTTACTCGGAGAAGTGGGACGGCGTACTCTGGGGAGGGGAGGAAACAAGGCTCCATGGTGGGAGCGGGGGAAGGTTTCCCGCGTCTTCCCATTTCCTTCTGGCTAACCGTCCTCCTTTACTTTCTAGGGAATAAACAGCCCCCTCTTCGCGAGCTGCACCCTCGTCATTATGGAGACGCTTATCCCTGTGATCAATAAGCTGCAAGAGATTTTCAACACAGTGGGAGCCGAAATCATACAGCTGCCCCAAATCGTGGTAGTTGGCTCTCAGGTGAGGTTCTGCCTCTATTTAGGCTTGGAGTAGGACAAATGTTGGTTAAACCAGCGGGTAAAACTTGTCAGTTAAGCAAACTTCGATTTAAAGATAAAAGGGGGACTGGAAATATCACCTGCCCTATAAATGTGCAAGTTTGAGAGGATCTTATGAGAATGGGTTTGTGAGTAGGCAAGGAGGTAATCAACATGAGATGCTGGAACATTTTTTATAATATGTTTTTCTAACACATTTTTACACAGGTAAGGTGCTGCCTTTTCTTTTTCTACCTGTAATGCTGTTTATTTCCACAGAGTAGTGGGAAGAGCTCAGTGCTAGAGAGCATTGTCGGTCGGGATTTCTTGCCACGTGGCTCTGGAATTGTCACACGGCGGCCCCTGGTCTTGCAGCTGATCCATGTGCCAACCCTGGAGGAGAGGAGACGGAAAGCTACTGGAGAAAGTAAGGGAAAAGTTACTTCTCTTACTGACAAAGTAAAACAGATGTGAGCATCAGAATGTTACCTCTGTAACTCTGATCCAGAATATGATTACCTAGAAGGAGACCCAAGGTTTTGCCTTCCAAGCTTTCAGACTCATGCTGGGGCCAATCGTCGTGGAACTTCTCTAGTAGCTATAGCAATTTCTCCTGCTAGAGAGAAGTTCTCTGAAGATGGGCCACAGCACGAGTCTGAAAGCTCAGAAGACAAAACCTCTGGTCCTAGTGACCAACCCAGATTGGATCCTGCAGCATTATCCTGGAACATGTATATTTGCCTTTATTTGTGAAGTTAGGATGTGTTAACTGTCATTTCAAGACATATATTGGCTCAAGAATCCTGCATAGTATTGCATAATACTATATGGGTATTTGTGTGTCTGCAGTGTGCCTGATATCATGCTGCTGCTGTGACTTATACTTGCATCAGACTTTGCAGTGCAAGTACAGAATCGTGACATTTACATAATGCCATTGGTGTATGTTTCCACAATTTACTCCGATTCTGCCGCATGATGTTAGTGGACAGGCCTAAGTTCCTTCCTCTTCCCATATCCTTTTCTTCGGAATGTTTTACTGAGGGCGGATATAAAGATTCTCCATCCCCAATGAACATTAGTAATCCAAAACAGTTCCTTTGCATGATGACAAACAAGAATTGAGCAGGAAGCAACTTGAAGAAATGATTTCATTGGGTACAGGCTAAAAGGCTGGAGCTGATTCTGACTATCTATACTACCTAAATGCAGTGTCTGGGAATAATGGGTGGAGTATTCTTGCCTCATACGGAAGAGTATGTTTGGTAAAATTGGATATTTATCTGTCAGTTGTTCACTGGTTCAACTGTACTAGTTATTTTATCTGATATTTTTGATAGGAGCAAAAGCAAACACCAACAGACAGCATAGGAGAATGGTTAAGTGTCAGAGTAAGGGTAGGGAAATACAAGTTCAGATCCTTACTTAGCCACAAAGTAACTGACCCGGGGCATTGTCTTGTAGGAAAATGGTGCTGGAAAGATTCTCATATGTCTTGTTTTGTTTTGCTTTTTGTCTGCAGTTGTCCAGCCAGAGGAATGGGCCACTTTCCTGCACTGCAAGCACAAGGTACTGAGTGGGTGAGGTATATGTGGAACTATTTATGGTTAGAGTCAGCCCAGGCCAATTGGCAAACTAAGTGGCTGCCTAATATGACAAAAAAGCCTCACAGTAATAGGGAAAAATGCCTTCCCCAAGGGAAACACAATGACATTTCTCAAGAGGAGGGGGAGATAATGGTGTTTGAGGATTGAGGACAATCTGTCTTTTCCTATCATTCAATAACTCTGTTCTAGGGGCATCGATTTTTCTCATTTTGTAAAAAATCCAAAAATGTCTAAATTTTCTTGTAAGAAGTGGGGATAAAATGAAATCCTTTGGGCAGCCTATATGAGGAAGAGGTATTGCCTTCTGTGGCACAGTATAAGATCATTGAGGTGGGGAGTGAAGAGAAAGAAAAATATACACTTTGGTGTGCAGGTTTGCTTTGTCCTGGTTGTGCCTCCTTGTATGATTGATGACTGGATTCCTGCATCATGTTGGTGATGGTTTATTTTTAATGTTTGTTAAGTAATCCATGTTATACGCACAGCCCATTAAGACAAGAATTGCTTATCTGGACCCTGATGAATCTCAATTGATAGAGTTCACATGTGCAAATTCATCATGTGTCTTAGCATGATGTGTGAACTTTATCAATTACTTGTGTTCTTTTTGATTTGAAGCCCTCCAGTTATTGTTCTAGGAAAAAGACTATTGTTGACTTTTCTTCTATATATCTCCTGTTACTCATGTCCATTCAGGCTTTCCTTTTCCTGTCTAACCATGCATTTTAGGACCAAAAGAAGAGAGGCCAAGGGCATGTAAGGTTATACTTAGTAATATCACAGTTAATGATTTTTTTTAATTGATAGGATAATTCCTTCCTGTTACCAAAATATTTTTGTCTTATATCTTGTACAAAATATTAAGAAAATATCCCAACAGTGGATGTCAGGCAGAAGGAGACCCCAAAAAGGGGGAAGGGAAATAGACATTCATTCCAGTTTTTCACTAAACAGGATTTATAATGTCAAAAATCTTAATATGTTGGAGAAATGAACGGAAGATAGAGATATGGTAATATTATAGGCAAATAGAAAGTTCTTCACTTATGAAAGAAAAAAAAATCCATAGATATAGGAGATGATAATATTTATGAAAAGGGTCTTGCAATAAACATTGCTTGCAAGCAGAATGTGAGTCAGCAGTGTGATGTGGGCTGCTGCAGTAGAGAAATATATCTTGGATGAATCAACGAGTAATTTCTAAGTTACTGAAAATAATGCTTCTCAATTCTGCAGGGTCAGCTATTCACCTATTGCATCCAGTTCTGGGCACTATACTTTCAGAAGGTTTCAAAGTAAATGACCACACTAGGCCAAGAAGATAATCTGGGAACTAGAAAACAAATTCTATAGCTAGAGATTGAAGGAGCTGAGAATATTTAGCCTTGAGAAAAACAACTGAGGAGAGAGAGTATGGTAGTGTTCTTTAAATATTTGAAAATACTTCACACATAAGAAGGCTAAGGCTTGTTCCAGAGCATAGGGTTCAAAATAATGCATTTAAATGATAAGGCAGATTCTGATTGAATCCTAAAAGTGCTTTTTTCAAGAGGCAACTGAACTTTCTAGTTTTTCTTTGATGATGTTTTGCTTCTCATCCAAGAAGCTTCTTCAGCTTCATAGACATTTTGATTGAATGTTTTAAAAGAAATCAAAGTAACCAACTATTTCCCCTTACATCGAGTGTATTCAAGTTGAGGCTGAATAGCAACACTGATGGCCTGACTACCCACTTCCAATTCTCTGATACTTAAGGGAGTAATCAGAAAAAAATTGTCTGAAAAGGAAAACCAATAGTTATCTTTGGATATTTTTTCTTTTCTGTGTAGGTTTTCTTTTGACACATCCCAGGAAAAAATAAGTCTCTTCATATTTCTTTTATTTTAAAGGTGTAAATGTAAATAAATACATAAAGCATGCAGATAAAGATTCGTTATCTTCCGGATCTTACAAATTTGTTAGAATAAAGACTGTCATACTGTGCTTAGTGCTCACCTAAGTAAATTGACTCATTTGCCACGTTGTAACTTATTCCAAAGTTGCTTATGATTTTTAGTCTTGTTGAAAGAATGTCAACTCCTATACTTTAGTCCTCTTTTTTTAAAATTAACTTCTTCCCAAGGTTGTGTCTTCTGTGCCTTGTCCTAAACTGACTTGGAATTAAAGCCATTGTTTTCAATAATATGTTTATAGGATGAAAGCCAAGCACTCTCGAGCCCCCATGTCTATCTTCTGTTTTGCAGCTGCTGATTGCTGTTTTTGCCAGAAAGTTTGGAGGGTTTTGGCTTTTGCTTTTTATTCAAAGTTATAACATGATGTATTAAATTTAAAATGTTTGAGGTGAAATACTTCTTGTGCTCTATTCTTTCTTGGTTTCTCCTCTTCCATCGTCTGTTCCCTGCTCCAGTTCTGCCACAAGTGGGCAAGATGGGGAAGAGGATCCATAAAAGAGCTGGGAAGCAAGGGCCCTTGCATGTTCTCCTGCAGCTCTTCTGGTGTTAGAAGCCTTTCCGTTTGTTCTCTTCCCTCAGACTTTTATGGATTTCAGTGAGATTCGGCAGGAAATTGAGATTGAAACCGAGCGGATGACTGGGACCAATAAGGTACTAACTCTCTGAGTTCTCCTCTCCTGTTGAGAGAGTACTTTGGTCCAAATGCCTTTTTGGTCTTTTTGGTCTTTTTGGTCTTTCTCTAATAGCTTTTCTTGCTTCCAGGGAATCAGTCCAGAACCCCTGTACTTGAAGATCTATTCACCTCATGTGCTTAACTTGACGCTGGTGGATCTTCCAGGAATTACCAAGGTGAGACAGTTAGGAATGGTGCTCTCTATCACCCATATCTTAAGAGAGACCTAGACATTATTGATTATTAGTAGACTTTCCAGAGACCTTAAAGGCAGAGCTTCATCAGCAATATCTGGGCAATGTGTAGCCTTGGGCACCAATGTACCAAGTGATGGATGGTCTCCCTCCTTTCTCCTATCTCACTTTTTCCTTAGGACCATTTGGTCACATTGGGCCAAACGAAAAGCTGGGTTACAGTGATGCTGAGCAGAAGATAAAAAGAGTATAAATGAATAACAAATGTAGGATTGACTGTTCTTAGCACATCACTATATTAGTTTCAGAAAAGAGTTTCAGTTGAGGGCCTGAACTTTCACAGGAAAACTCCCCAAATCCTGTGGCTACAACTGGAAGATTGTGTGGTTTGGATAAAATTTGTCCCGTAGGATGGCATTTTGTTCTTGAGATGAAATTAGACACCTTTATATGGGTGATAGAAATAATATGGGTAGCTTTGTTTTAGCTAACGCCAGCTTCAGTGTTTACTTGAGACAGCTTCAGTGCTTGGCATAAATCTGGGCCTGGTGTAGAGCAAAAGAATCCAGTTTTTCTCATTTGCTTATTAGAAAAACTAAAAGTCCATGTGATTTCTCTTCAAGCTTCTGCATCTTACTGGTGTACATTTATGCGTAAAAGAAACACATTATTTTTCAATTGAATTCTGTAGGCTATATGAAATAGATCAACATATGGGATGCTCCCATTTTGGAGAAGGGGCATGTGCAAACACCTCTCACTCTTTTACAATGTGAACACTCCTTGACTTCACATATCTAAATTTACTGTTGCTGCTAAATCAATTCTAAAACATGTTTTGTTAGTTCCTAGATGTTAGAATAATGCTCTGCAGCTGTGAGGACTAGAAACATAGTCTTCCTTTTAGTCCACAGAAATATTCCTGGATTAGAGGATATGGTCTTCACTGAAGATAATACAGTTAGGAATTGAAAGGGCATATTTTTTAAATACGTGTTTTTAGGCTGCAGATATATGAATCCAGGAGTCCTTTGGTATCTCAAACTTAGTTCTGTTTTTTCTTCCTAGAGTGAATGATATAAACCAAGAGTCCTTGCTCCCTCTTCTCTGTTCCT
Organism: Myanophis thanlyinensis; assembly: GCA_017656035.1. Lineage (NCBI taxonomy): Eukaryota > Metazoa > Chordata > Lepidosauria > Squamata > Homalopsidae > Myanophis > Myanophis thanlyinensis. Next base: position 6,731 of record JAEANM010006963.1, read on the forward strand.
CTCTTGAGTGGAAACAAAGCAGTAAGCAAGAGTGCTTAGTAAGGTGTGATGCAGTTTGTATTGCATTATTAGCCTTCTCAATTCAGAGTGGAAGAAGACATAAGGGAGTTTGCCAAGATTGTCCTTTTCTACTTTCATAGTAACTGTGATCTCTTTTCTTAATTAAACGTGTTATATATTTTTATATTTTGCTGCATGATACTTTAGGCTTTGGGTGACTTATAAATCTCTCAGATCCAGTCTTTGCACTATCACAGGTGCCTATTGGAGATCAACCTCCTGATATTGAGAGTCAAGTCCGAGATATGATCTTATCCTACATCTCCAACCCAAACTGCTTAATCCTGGCTGTCACTGCTGCCAATACTGACATGGCCACATCAGAAGCACTCAAACTAGCACGGGATGTGGACCCTGATGGTATGATTATATTTGTACTTAAGGAGGAGAAATCAGGAAATTGGGATGATAATAATCCATATGGAGAACCGTAAGATGCTTTAAAATAGTCCTTTCTTTTGGAAGCTCACGGGAGTCTGATTTAGTAATGCCAGCAGAGCAGAGCTGAATATTCATTTGCTGTCTGAATATTAAGATCCATTCTGAAATGATGGCTGATCAACAAGAAGGAGAATAAAGCAGATGGGTAGGAGGGTGAGCTGAAGAAGCACTTTTCTCCCTTGTTTATACCCATTCTGTAAAATCCAACACAATGGACTTGCCCCAAGTTCCATCGGTCAGACAAGGCCATCTGAGTGGCCTAGGAAGCCTGCCTCTGTGTTGTAAGAGCTGCCCTAGGAAACACCATATCTGAAGACTTCTAATGCTCAGCCTTTTCTGACTTGAAAACATGCTTTTTTTTTCTCAGGCTGTGGGATAGAATGGGGAAAACATGAGTGGGTCCCACCTATATTAGATTATATTGGGGTATTTATAGTGTATGCTTATTCCTTCTATTGCGATCATCTTGTTTTCTTGGTTTAATGTACTAGTCTTGTTTTTGATTTGTACATCACCCAGAATCTCTAATGAATTGGGCAATCTTAGCAATCTAAATTATAAATACATAAATTGAATGAATGCAAAAGATAGGCAGTCTTGGGGGATGCACCCAAGGAATAAAGGAAGAGTCTTTGTTACCTCCTCCCCTCTCCCCCTTCTGATATCACTAACTGGAGAAGAATTTCTCTGCAGGGCGAAGGACACTGGCTGTGATCACCAAGCTAGATCTGATGGACGCTGGGACTGATGCCCTGGATGTACTGATGGGCCGGGTTATTCCTGTCAAGCTAGGCATCATTGGGGTGGTCAACAGGTCAGTGGTGATGGATGCAGGGAACCAAAGAACCTAGAGGGGGCTCCTATGCTAGATCTGGTTGCAGAACCTCTTCCTTGCCAGAGCAGGAGGTTGCTGGTGGGTGAATCCATTGGGCAGATTTTGTTAATTTTCTAGATGTTTTTTTTGCTTCCTGTACTAGGAGCCAACATGATATCAACAGCAACAAGAGCATCAGTGAGTCTCTGCAGGATGAGCAAGGATTCATGCAAAAGAAATATCCTTCACTTGCCAATCGCAATGGCACACGTCATTTGGCCAAAACGCTCAACAGGTGAGAAGGGACTGGGTGTGGTTAGGGATTGACCAGGAAACCCCAGGTAGAATGGGACCCACTGCTTTAGGATGCTTATCTTCCATGTAGAAAAGAACCACTTCTGTCCTTTACTCTGAAGATGATGAGAGCCTTAGTGGATTAGGTGAAGTCATTTCTGTTCCCTCAGCAACTCAGCAGCAGTCTCTTGGAGAAGCAGCAGCGTCATCGTTCCCGATTAGACTTCCGAGCAATTGGTACTGAGTGGTTGATAGCCTGTGATGATTATAACATCTAATCATCATGACCTAGAGCACTGAAAGCCTTATCTTTTTAGTTTTTCTCAGAAGAAATACATAGACAGCATCCCTGTGTCCCCAAGACTGACATATTCATTGGGCATAGTATTCGGGGGCTGTGAAAATGTTTAGCCCCACACATGCCAGCTTTAAAACCAAATCTCAAGTGTAGAGACCTTAGTGTTCTCTGAGCATGGTTATTTGCTTGTGGATGTTTCATTACCTAACTAGTTAACATCAGTGTGAGTGAGTGTGGGATTTTCTCCCCGTTTATATAGAGTAGTTTGGCCTCCCAGTGTTGGTAGAGATGTACTTTTCTCCTTAGCAGTTCCTTGATTACGATATTGTTTTCTGCTTGATTGATTTTCTGGTGTTAACTCCTGCTTATCTGGATGAGAAAGCCACACTGCTACCTACACTGGTAAGCTACCATATAGAAACAGGGAGAAAACCACATAATCATCAGCACTGATGACGATAACTACTTGGGTAATGAGAGGTCTGCAAGCAAACAACCAAGCTCATAGAGCACCAAGGACTCCACAGTTCAACCTTGAGCTACATTTACTCTCTTTCATTAAAAGTTCAACTAGTATTAAAATTGTAAACTGGGAGCTAGGAATTGTAAGAGATATTCTGAGCAGAAATGCTGGGTGTTATTTTGAAGCCAGGGATTGTGTGTGAGCTCCTCCTTGCCTTGCCCCATAGCATTTGTACATGAAAGAAGAATCCCACAGAAGTATTTTCAACCTGAATTGGGACTTTCCAGAATACCTTCCTGCTCTTAAAAACTAAGCAGCAGAGTACAAGTATAGCATAACACATAGAAGGTTGGGATCAACTCAGGTTTCGCTGCTGCTTAAATCTTGTTTAGCCAGGAAGTGAAGATTTGGCTCAAATGAATCTTCTTTTGGTCATCCAAATGTTGGCCTGTTTTGTCTAGTACTGTCCTCTCCAACGCTTTCCTTTGGTCATTTGGAATCTTATTCCTGAAAGTAGGATGCTTTCCTTAAAAGGCCAGGTTGATGCCCTTCTACCTTTCCCAGGCTACTGATGCACCATATCCGTGACTGCCTACCTGAACTAAAGACGCGAGTGAATGTGCTCACAGCTCAGTATCAGTCAGTGCTACAGAGCTATGGGCAGCCCATTGAAGACAAGAATGCCACTTTGCTTCAGATCATCACTAAGTTTGCCACCGAGTATTGCAACACCATCGAGGGTACAGCACGCAACATTGAGACCTCTGAGTTGTGAGTGAAGCCTCTAGTGAACAATATGGTGACAGAGCTGAATGTGGGATAAATAAACTGGTAGTGGGATGCTGGGGCTGATCTGCTTCTCTGCTGGCCAGGTGCGGTGGTGCCCGGATGTGCTACATTTTCCATGAAACCTTTGGACGCACTCTGGAGTCCATTGATCCGCTGGCCGGACTTACGATGCTGGATATTTTGACAGCCATTAGAAATGCCACGGTAAGTTAATACGATCAGTCCTGTCTTCCAATGCAAGGTGCTCTTATCCATTATCTTTTGCTTTCACATGTGTTCTCTTTTTCCAGATAGGCACCAATTGTACAATTATATTGCACAAAAGAAAACATTATAGTGTAGTAACAGAAGTGTTGAGAGTTCACCTAAAATTTTGCTGCTCCTGTAATTTAGAAGGGGGATGGCTACAAGTCAAGCTTCCTTCCCCCTCCCAGCTACAGTAATGGATGAGATCTTGGCTTGGAGCATTATAAGAATGAAGAGTGGTTGCTTATCCTCCATTCAGTTGCAGTTGCTGCAGGTGAACTGTTCATTCATGGAGCCAACAGAAGGACAAAACATTCCCAAAATGTACATGCTTTGATAGATATCTGTGGGTATATTGTAGTTTCCAAGCAAACACCCAAGCTATTAAAGCCAGTGAGCCAATAGAATTGATCTTGTCTCTTGCTTCAATAACAATAGAGGACTGATAGAGGATTAACAGAGTTGGAAGGAACTTTAGAGGTCTTCTAGTCCAAATTCCTGTTCAAATAAGAGACCATATACCAGTAGTGGCAAACCTATAGCACAACAAGTTTCCCTGTAAACGACAAAACAGAAGCTCAGGAAAGAAAAAGATTTCTCCTCTTGCAAAGCTGCCAGTGTTGTGATGTCCCACCTCCCTCCGGCCAATTGGTGTTTGGATCTCAGGCACGCTCATATGTGCAAGGGTTGCAGTTTGGGCACTTGGTCTCTAAAAAGTTCGCCATCACTGCCATATACTATTCTGGACAAATGGCTGTCCAATCTCTTCTTAAAAACTTCCAATGATGGAGCACCTACAACTTCTGGAGGCAAGCCGTTCCACTGGTTCATTGTTCTGTTAGGAATTTCTCCTTATTTCTAGGTTGGTTCATCATCCAGTTTCATTCATCATCCAGTTTCTAATGATAGATGTTTTGACAGAAGAAGGAGGGTAGAGGGACTGAGTCTTTCTATCTCGATTTAGAAGTAGGATAGCAGAAAGCAAACATTCTATGCTTTCTTGAAATATTTTCTCCCAAGATGTCTAGTTCTATATTAAGTCCCTTTTTTACTTCGACATCAAGTGTCAAGAGCTAGCCTTTCTCAACCAGGTCATCATCTGCATTTTTGGTACAGTATCAATTTGTCCTCCTGGAAACCACTGTGCTGTCTAAATTATAGAAGAAGTCACTGCTTAAAGGACATTTTGTTCATTGGACAATGCCATAACTATACTTTGACTCCATCACACGAGGAAGGAACAAAATGCATGGGTAAAGTTAGTAACACCGGAAGTTTGTATTTGAAGTTATGCTGAATTTGGGGAGACTGAGCTACTTAGAACTTCAATTGACCCTTGAGTCCCTCCTGCATAGGATTTTTCCCTGCCACCAGTTTTTAAAGATGCTTCTCCATCTCTGGCAGGGTCCCCGCCCAGCTCTTTTTGTTCCTGAGGTCTCTTTTGAGTTGCTGGTGAAACGTCAGATCAAGCGACTGGAGGAGCCAAGCCTTCGCTGCGTGGAGCTCGTGCATGAGGAGTTGCAGCGCATCATCCAACACTGTACCACCTACAACACACAGGTACCATCTCGCTGGGCCTGTGATCAATCAACCCCTCTTCCTCCGTCCCCAGAAGAAGGAAGGGCTCTTTCTTGAGTGGGTTTTGGACAGCCATGCCAATGCATGTGAACTCTAGGGCTGGTTTCCTTTCCAAATGTTCAACTGTTACAAACTTTTCAAGATAGCATCCTTCAGTGAGGAAGAATTCCACTATACAAATGATCCTCAACTTACGACTACAATTGAGCCCAAAATTTTTGTTGTGGGACAGTTAAGTGATTTTTGTCCTACTTTACGACTTCTTGTCGCAATTGTTAAATGAATTATGCAATTGTTCATTGAATCTGGGTTCCCCATTGAGTTTGCTTCTCAAAAGGTGGTCACATGACCCCAGGATACTGCAACCTTCATAAATATGAGTCAGTTGCCAGGCATCTGAATCATGATCACATGATCATGGGGATGCCGCAATGATTGTAAGTGTAAAAAAAAGATTGTCACATTTTTCAGTATCATTGTAATTTCAAACAGTCACTAAACAAATGGTTGTAAATTGAGGACTACCATATTTAGTTGGTCTTATAAGTAGGAAAACATGTTTACCTAAATAAATAAATAGAATTTTCCATCAGATCAGTTGTCACAGAAGAAACTCTTTACTGGGTGGTCTGTAATGGCTTCTTTTAAGGATCTACTGGTAATTTTGCCCTCATTTTTTTTCAGTGTCAGTGTGAAATGCAGTGATGCATATCATACTGACTGTGATAATACAGATAATAGTTTAGATAGCTTGATTATTTTAATGTATGCATAACATGTACAGAAATATTTTTTAAAAACTTGGGAGAATCCATTTTTAGCACTGAAAGCTTTTATTTCTTTTGGCCAACAAACCTCTGATTGATTGATTGAAAGAAAAGCTTACAGTGGTTTAAAATTGATTCTTCAAGACAGTTATTTGTGTGTGTGTGTGTGTGTGAACTAAAAACAATAACAAAAACAATCTTTAGGAGTTGCTGCGTTTCCCCAAGTTGCATGAGGCCATTGTGGAGGTGGTGACAGGAGTCCTTCGCCGGAGGCTGCCCATCACCAATGAGATGGTAATTGGGGCTTTTTTTTTTTTTGCTCTGAATAAAAGTATGGAATGGTCCTTGCTGCTGCACATTTCTTCCAGAGGCTTTGAAACTGGTGGGTGTATCTGGAATTTAGAGTGTGTAGTATATACACTCTCATATGACAGCTGTCGGTAGACATGGCTAGTCTGAAACCACCACGCAGCAAAGTAATAAAGTTGCACATTATTGCTCTCCCTGCTTCCTACCATGAGCCCAGGATGTTTTTTTAGCAGTTCAGCTAACTGCAAGGTTGTCTGGCAAGCTGAGAATACTTCCAAATGATATATTGGGTTATTTCTATTTTTTATGAACTAATCTGGGCTCTTTGTAAGGCCTAGAAGTAGTCTTGAAAATAAACATGGTACTTAAGGCTGCTGTTTTGTTTCAGAGACCTGAGGATTCTGGAGCCCAGTGTCACCCCCACCAGATACCCTAGGTCTAATAACGCCTCTCTCCTAGGTGCATAACCTGGTTGCCATTGAGCTGGCCTACATTAATACCAAGCACCCTGACTTTATAGACACAGCACTGGTCTCTGCCTCAGTGAGCAGTTCCAAGGTAACTTTTCACAGATGCCATCTACCCTTCCTTAATGTCTACCTTTGTCTTAACTTGCAGCTTATTCTTGCATTTCTTCCAATCTAGAGTGACACTGCTATAGACGGTACCTGGCGATGGAAAAGTGAGAAAGCAGAAGAATCTGGCACCGATGATAGGCCTAAGGGATCCTCCCATTCTTTGGTCTATTCTAGTCCCAGCCGGTCCCATGAAGTCAATCTACTAGACACGGTCAGCCGGGATAAACCTGGGAGGAATAGGGTGGGAGAAGGCAGGTAGGCTGGATAGAAGTAAGCTACTTTTAGGAGCAAAGAATGTTGCTAGGAGTTGCAATGCAGAAACAGAATAAGGATGGATTGGGAGAAGTGCTAGTATTTGCCTAAGAGGTACATGATCTTACTGTTAGGTCATTGCTTTTTGCCCCTATAATGTAGACAACTTGGTTTGTATTTATGTGGCAGGATAGGTTACTGTAAAAGGGTACATCAGAATAACATAGTTGGAAGGGACCTCGGAGGTCTTCTAGTCCAACTCCCTATTCAAGAGGAGCCCTTATACCATGTTGGGGAATAGATATTTATCTTCATTTCAGCCAAGGATGTAGAATCTTGAGTAGCTGCTCTGCCAGCTAAACTGCTATTGCATTGGTGAACACTACTCACGGCCATTTCCCCTGCCTCTCCCTAGCCCATGCCAGCAACGCGGAAGTTAAGCCAGCGTGAACAACGAGACTGTGAGGTAATCCGGAGGCTTATTAAGTCCTACTTCCTCATTGTGCGCAAAAGCATCCAAGATAGGTAAGTTGGTTAACAGGAAAATTAGGATGAGGATTAGTGACTGAGCTGTGGCATCTGGATTTAGTACTCCTGCAGAAATGGATATTCTGCTAGTGGAGGTTTGAGAATAAGCAGTGACTAATCTAAGAAATACTAAGAAATTGATTTTATGCAACTCCTTGTAGAAAAAGTAAGACTTTAGCCATTTTTGAATGAGAGGACAGCTTTTCTTCCTTAATCCAATCCCTTAAAAGTTGTTTGCGGGCTTGGGAAACTGCTGTTCTCAAAATTCTTGGTCAGCTTCTGACAAATTTTCTGTAACTCCCAATACATTTTAACATATGTGGTTTCTTGTTGCTATAATCAACATTTCTTCGTCTGCAGGCACATCAGTTTCCATATGTAGTTCAAATTATTTTGAATAACAAAGCATAACTTGAGAAGTACTACAGATGGAGATTATCTAAACCGAAAGTGCTACAGTAATCTATTTCTGCTAGCAATAGGAAAGATGAAATGATAAACAATAACTGTCAATAAGGAAATTGGGGATTTTCTTAAGAACCTGTGTCCAAATCAATTTATCTGCTTTTCATCCTGTAGTGTACCCAAAACTGTGATGCACTTCCTTGTGAACTACGTCAAGGACCATCTCCAGAGTGAACTTGTGGGCCAACTGTATAAGCCCCAGCTTCTAGACACACTCCTAACAGAGTCCGAGGATATGGCTCAGCAGCGTAATGAGGCTGCCAATATGCTCAAGGTGATGGAGGGTTAGGGTTGCTAGAAGTCAGCTCTGGTCAATGATGGCCAAAGAAAACTCTTTCTGGTTCACCGGGAGCAGAACCAGTTTGTTGCTTTAAATCAGAGATATCAAACTGGGTTTCTTTGTGGGCCAGATCAGCATTGTAGTTCTCTACCGGCTGGCTTGGGGAGGGGGGAGAAGACAGGGCACGGGGAGGCCCCCTGCACCTTGTTTTGGCCGGCAGAGTGCCATAGGAGGCCATCCGGGCCGAAACCAGGGTGCAGGGGCGTATTCCCCCAACCCCATTTTTGCTAGTAGAGGCACCACGGGCTGGTTGTTTGCTATTTCCAGGCTGACCCCACGGGTGAGATTTAAGCACCCTGTAGGCCTTGAGTCTGACACCCCTTCTTTAAATCCTTCCCAAAACTGGAAGCAGCAATAATTCTTTCTCCAGAGACTGAAAATGGCTGTATTCCAATCTTTTAAAAGCCTTAAGCACCCCGAGTAGCTTTCTCCACCTTGGGCTTCCTCCGTGTGTTATCTAGCTTCAGTTCTAAGACAAGGTGGTATAAGGTTGGGAAAGACTGGCCAAATTCCAAGTCCCATTACCATTACCTCCAGTCTTTTTCAAATCAGTGACAGACCACCCACTTCTCAGATAGCTAGTCGACAAGTATTTTAGCTTTGTGCATATGGTGCACTGTTTTTCAGTACCACACTAATGAAACTATTCCTTTCCCTATGCTGGTTAATTGTCAGGAGTTGTGTCTGAGTCCTCAACCAAGTCTTCTGCTCTTTTGTAGGCATTACAGAAAGCCAGCCAAACAATATCAGAGATCCGAGAGACTCAGCTCTGGTGAGATGCATTCAAAGCTTCAGAAGATTCCATGTTGCAAGAACGTTACTCACCCAGAATCGTGCAAGTGTTCAGTTCTGACTCCCATCTGAATCTTTACTGTTTCCCGAATAGGGAAGAAATTGTGTCAAGTTCTAGTTTAGAACAAGAGTGTGTCCCTATTTTAACTGTGTTGAAGTGTCCGTGGTGCACGGATAGCATTTTCGAGCTGACATATGGTGGCTCTCCCCTGCTACCTCATCTGTCTTCCATATTTTTCCAGTTTTGCTAGATTCACCGGTATTAAATTCCTGTTTTGATTATCAAGCTTGCAACCTTGAGCACTTGCTGAGTTTGGCCAGTCTTAATTTATGGCAGATTTAATCTAGCTCTAAATTCTGCGTATTTCCTGAACATGGTGCATTGGGTACATGTATTGAAATGAAACTTCTTGTCTGTGTTTGCTTAACAGTTAAGAACACACTGCTCTGTATTTGGCCTTGTGAATGCCTTTTATTCTCGTAACTGCTGTACAGGTAAAAAGAGGAGCCTCTTGATAGATTAGAAATGCCTGAGTAACCTTGAATAAGATAAGTGCTGCCTGACACTAGAGGGATTCATCTAGTCTGGCCCAAACAAAGAGCTGATAATGCTGGATCTCACTCTGGACTGTGTTTTCACAACACATTTTATGCAGGAGTCATGTGCAATAGTGTCGCTTGTGGGAGCCTATACCTGTTCCTGGATTCTTGAGGGGTAGGGGGTGGGAATCTGAACAGTTCCCAAATGTGCACATATCTGAGCCAAGCAGGGACCATGGTTGGAAATTTTCATGAAATAAACTGTAGAAGATTGTACAGTTGGTGTGTTTTGTTTTCTTTAAAGGAAATCAAAAACAGATGACAATTTTAAGCTCCTATGGATCCCAGCAAACATCCAAAAATGTGAACTGCTGATGCTGGGCTTAAATTCTACACCCCAAGGACTAGAAAGCAAAAGGAATTTAATGTCTTACAAAACGGATTTTAAATGCTATTGTAGGAGGTGGAATAGAAGTCAAAATATGTATCTGGGGAATCCGAATCAATTTGATTGACATGGATTGGGTTTTCCTTTCACAAGCTGTCCAGAGACAAGTCAGTCATAACTATAAAGCAGAATATTTGTAGCTCAGGGTTGAAATGAGGAGTCATAACCCGATGGCCTGGTTCATACATCATGCAGTGTCTTTTCAACATTCAGCAGTTAGTTAAAATTTGTGTGCAAAATTTCTATGGCACTTGGGGGCTGGGGTTGCTGCCCTAAGTGGTGATGTGACTCATGTCTTTTCTTTGTTATCCCTTGAACATAAAAACATAGTTAATGGACACTGGTGTTATATAATTAGGGTCCCCCGCACCCCATAGTTTGTTGCTAGTTGGATGGATGAGTGGAGACTCTTGTCTGCACCACCCTCTGTAAACAGATGGCTTTACGCTTATGCCCTTCTGGATGACAGCCATTTCTGCTTGTAGGTGCACGTTCATTCCCAAAAGATGAACTGGGCTTAGAAAAGGTGCACACATATAAGGATTATTGTGAGGGGGATCCATTGACAGGTGCTGCTTCCACTACATCCTGAGGGTACAGCTTATAGCTTAAGTGGAAAATGCTACTAAAAACAAGCTCGTGTCTGGCATCCTGAAGGCTGGAAGATCTGTGGAATCAAGTTTCATATGCACTGTCAACTTGCTACATGACAGATAAGGTAGGCAAATAACACACAAGACAACCATTTTTCACACAGCAAGGACATTTGATCAATTTATGAAGCATCAAATATACATTTTCATATATACAAAGTGGAACTGATTGGGTGTGGGGGGAAGAGAAGGAAAGGAAACAAAAATACAGTCAATCTGAGAGAAGGGGCAGAGGGAAAGCCCCATGCTATAGAAAATACATGGGCTGGAGACACGCCCGCCCCCCTCCTCGTAAAGGCTGGTATTTATAATATATATTATATACATGGAAATCTGTACAGCAACAAACCCAACACAGGAAGTGCAGTGTAGGGCAGGGACAAAGTGCATGCTCGGGGGTGGGGCACAGGGCGGGAAGACCTGACATGGGGTGTGATGTGGGGGAGAGGAGGAACCCAGGACTTTGCAAGGTGGCACACGGAGGCCTGAGCTGCCACCTGATAAAGATTCCTGGCTTCCCTCTCAAGGCTGTGGAGCATAATTGGCTGGCAGAGGGCAATGAAGCCTAGTGCTTCAAACCTGTGGGAATCAAGAAACCCATAAGCCTCCTGAGACCCTCTACCACAGGGGTCGGGAACCTTGGCTCTTTCATGACTCATGGACTTCTACTCCCAGAATTCCTGAAACAGCCATGCTGGCTCAGGAATTCTGGGAGTTGAAGTCCATGAGTCATGAAAGAGCCAAGGTTCCCGACCCCTGCT
>JAEANM010006964.1:0-18145 GCA_017656035.1 Myanophis thanlyinensis
CACTTTGACGGCTTCATTGGGGTGGCCTGGGGTGGAAATGTACAGCTGAGTATCATCAGCATACTGATGGAAATCCATCCCAAAGCCACAGATGATCTCACCCAGCGGCTTTACATAGGTTGTGAGTGCTTCATCATTGGAGGTTTTTAAGAAGAAACTGGACAGCCACTTGTTTGAAATGGATAGGGTCTCGTGCTTCATCAGAAGACCTCCAAGGTCCCTTCCAGCTCTATTCTGATTGATTGGTTGATTGATTGATTGATTGATTGATTGATTCACCATAACTTTGCTAAGCAGCTCGGAGGAAATTGGGGACAGTTTTTAGATAGAAGTTTGAACATACTGACAATTTTAAATTTTATTATATATTGCCTGGTCTTTTTTTAAAGCTTGCACATGATTTTTTAAAAATCAAATTGCATTGACTAAGGAAGCAATGATGTATTATAATTACATTTCAAGTGTGTTTGCAAGATACATGGAAGTTTTCAATATGATTGTATTTCATCTTTCTAAAACTTTTCCATTGATCTACTATTATAGAGCATAGGAGAAGGCTTAAAGATTAAAATTGTTACTTCTACTTTATATTACTGTGGGTCCTCCTTACAAAAAGTAACTAATTTTTCTCTCAAAGATTGGGGTACTGCTAAGATTTTTAGCCAATTAAAGCCATATATACTGATCTGAGAATAAATCAATAATAATTATTTCTGAGTCAATTTGTACAGGGATGTGGTATTAACTGATTCATCAAGTAGATTTGAATTGATCAAACTTTTGGATGCCTAATATCGGCAGATTAATACAAATAGTTTTAAAGAAAAAATCCATCTATATAGTAATATCAATCCATTAATATAATAATATCAATGTGAGAAAGTATTCAAAAGCTGCACTTTATGCAATTTTTATGCCTTCTTTGAGCACAACTCTGATTAAATCTTTTGAAACCTGAATTTTTGTCTTGAATTTTTTTATACTGTTTAGTATGGCAAATCATATCAAAATTGGTGTGGCAAGCTAACTACAATTAAATTAGGGCGCACACATAACGGCACTTAAGAATTATTAGCCAAAGATGTAAGTTCATTGTATTTAGAAGAGCTTTCTTTTAGATAAAAATAGGATTTTGAGTCCTTATACCCTAAGTTATAGGCAATTACTCCTCTGATGTAATGGGTAGTGAGAATAACATTGTGAGCCTGGAAGAAGAACTGCAGCTTAGACAATAGTCTGATAACAGAAATAGTTCAAAGCAGGAATAGAGATGAAGAAACATCTTATAATTCACCCTCCCTAATTCTCTAGATAGAATATAAAAGCAGGGAGGGGGGAAGCACTTAGAGACAAAATGTAAAATGTAACCTTATAATAAAGATAGGATTAGTATTCTTGTAGGGTTGACATATAAGCATATTGAATGTTATACTTTTAAATATATCTCCAAGGAGGGAGGGAGGAAGGGAGGTAGGGAGGAAGGAAGGAAGTGTTTGAACTGGAGATTTCAAAACTGGCATCTGGTGGATCAATGGCATGATAAGTAGCAAGAGCACAACCAGACCTTTTGCTCAGGATAAGCAAACATTGGTAGAATGGCCTTTGTGATAATAAATTATGTAAAAATATGATCTTTTGCAATTCTAAAAATTGGCTTGAATGACAGTTGAGTAGATTTCCAGTTTAGAACATTTTGCTCAACATCATAGAATCTTACACTCAGTCAAAAAGAGATTCGTCCACTTCTGCCTTCAGTTTAAATCCTCAGGATTATCAATTTCATATTTGCTCTCTGGAGTCTTGTACCTGATCCTCAGAATTTCAGCCAAAGACACTGCATTGTCCTGATAGCTATTCTGAGCACTTGTAAAGGTGAGTTTGCTTGAGAAGAGAGAAGTTCCTTTAATAGGGCTATGAAATACTGCTTTGTATTTCATTCTGGAAAGATGGTTCAGAATATATGGGAACATTCAAGAAGCAGCCACATGGTTCCCTCAGATCGAATTGACATCTGAAGAAGGCAGCTGTGTGATCCTTGGAAAGGATACAGCTGCTTTAAAAGTTCTGAGCAGGTGCTGACTTTGGACTCCAGGTGCTCTGAAGCCTATTTGTAGAATCCAGTTTAAAGCTTCACACAGGCAGCCTTACTCTTTGGGGGTCCAGGTGGAACTGGTATGAAATATTTCAAAGTTAAACAATGAAAGGATCTGGTGATTCTCTGCTGAAGATCAGGGAAAGACAAGATTTCATAATGGATTTTGGTGACATTTCATAGGAATGAAATAAGGAAGGGTGGTTACTGAAATTTCCTTTATTTGACTGCTAGATTTGTAAAGTATCAAATGATCAAGAAGAAGATTAAATAATCCAGAGGAGTACATATGTTTGAGGTTTGAAAAATGCATGTATTTTTAAAAACTATAACTTCACTATTGGTATAAAGGCATTTACAGTATATAAAAGTTTGACTAAATTTATCATTACAAAATACATTGCCCAGAAATGTATCATTATAAAATACATAGCCCAGAAATTTATCATTACAAAATATACAGCCATAGCAATTCAACATGATAGTTTGAAGCCTCTGCTGAAACTAATTCTTTAATTCTCTATGTTCTTTCTGCAGTGTAGAATATGAGGAATCTCCCCTAATGAAAAAAAAAGATATTTCTTTGTATGCATGCCTTCCTTCTGAATATGTTGAGTTCCATGAACCAAAGAAGCATCTACAAAGATTGCAATACTCCTGATCATAAAACACAATTGAGAAGATTGCTTAATTAGAATATTAATAGATTATTAATCTGTAAGTAATAGTTGCATATAGTCAAGGCTATGGTTTTCCCAGTTGCAATGTATAGCTGTGAAAGCTGGACCATAAAGAAGGCTGAGTGCCAAAGAATTGAGGTCAAGTCAGTCCTAGAGGAGATCAACCCTAACTGCTCTTTAGAAGGCCAGATCCTGAAGATGAAACTCAAATACTTTGGCCACCTAATGAGAAGGAAGGACTCACTGGAGAAGAGCCTAATGCTGGGAAAGATTAAAGAAAAAGAAGAACGGGATGACAGAGAATGAGGTGGCTGGATGGAGTCACTGAAGCAGTCGGCGTGAGCTTAAATGGACTCCAGGGGATGGTAGAGGACACAGGAAGGCCTGGAGGAACATTGTCCATGGGGTCGTGATGGGTCGGATCTGACTTCACAACTAACAACAACAAGAAGAAGAAATAGTTAAGAGAATTTAACTATTCCCAGAGATAAATATTCAAGGAAAATGCAGACAATGTATATATTTATATTTAAGAAAAAGTTGAGTGTCTGAATATGTCAATTATTGAAATTATGCTTAAAATTAATTTCAGGATGTTCATTTTTGAAATACTGGGAAACAAAGATAATTGCTTTATTAATGATATTGGAAAAGTGGGTGAAATTATTCTGGATGAAAAACTAATCCAATAATCAAAAGCTTCAGAAAAAAAATCCTACAACAATGGTGTTTAAATTAGGTCACAGTTTTTCTGTGCTGTTAACATTTTCTCTAACAGATAATTTCCATCTGTCCAACATTTGCTCTTGGTAAATATATTGAATATGGAGCTTAACATGTTTGCATTTCTCCTTAAAATCACATATACCACTACGGCAAAGTTTCTGTTTGATGTATTAGAATAAGAATCCTTTTCATTCCTCAGCTAGAATTTCTTAATGCTTGCATGGAGAAGGAAGTGGAGTGCTTTTCATCCCATTCTGCCAACTAAGGAGAAGTTACAATGTTTTAATGTTTTCTCATTATGGCTTATGGTTGATTCTTTTGCCCAATTAAGTTTAGAATTGGTTTGAATTGAATCTTGATAGTTCAGTCCCAAGCCACATGTTTGAATCAAACCACTCACCATCTTGAAATCTCACATTGAATTGGACCTTGACTGTGGGGGTCCTTGAAGCTGCCCTTGAGCTGGGCAGTTTTCTTGCAGATGTTTTACTAATATTAACATTAGACCAACAATCAAGAAGTAAACAATACCACAAAGAACTCCAAAGCAGACAAACAAGCCTAAGCAGTTTTTCTACAATACCACAATCAAAGAACTACCAAATAGTAAACAACTGCTTAATCTAGGCTGACCATATTTGATAGCCAAAAAAGAGAACGGGGGGAGCATGGGGGGGGCCGGGTCATTGTCGTCATCGTCGGGGGGGCAGGGTGTCATCATCGTCGGGGGACGGGGTGTCATCGGCATCGCCGTCAGGGGGGGTGGGGGGCGTCGGCGGCATCGGCGTCAAGGAGGGGTGGGGGGCGTCGGCCTCGGTGGTGTCGGGGGGCATCAGCGGGGGGCATCGGGGGGGCGGGGGCTTCCTTTCCCCGGAAATCGACCACAAATCCATACTCGGCTGAGACCTCTTGCTGGAGCCTCTCGCTTTTCTCCATTTGCCCAGACATGACATCGCCACTTTTACGTCCAGTCCGGGGCATCCGGGTAAATTTATAAAATTTATAAAACCCTCCCGGACGCCCCAGACAGGACGTAAAAAGAGGACATGTCCGGGCAAAAGAGGACGGTTGGTCACCCTAGCTTAATCAAGGAACTCTCAAGACCACACCCACCAACACTGATAGGAGAAACCATTGATCTATAAAATGAAAGCAATCCCCACTCCCTTACTAGCACTGATGATGTTACCTAGTTTGGTAATAAAACTTCTGCAAGAAAATAACCAAGCTCAGATAGCACCAAAAACTCCACAGTTCAACTCTGAGCTACAAATATTCTTGTCTGTTGGATCTTGACTAATCTGCATACTACTAATGCTAATTAATTGCTATGCCACACAAGATAGTGCTCTGTATGGGGCACCCTCTTCTTTCTTTACCTGCAGCCAGGTGTGTAAATGTTTTTTCTATTCTTTCCCCTTAAAGCTGGTCTTCTCCCCTCCATCTATTTTGCCTTTCTCCCCCAATTAAAGCTAATAGCAATGGCAGAGAAGGTATCTCACAATAGCTGAAGAAATACACTTCAAGGCAAAATATGTAAATAATCTCTTCTCTAGAGCCACAAGTCTGATCTAAATTGCCTGCAATGGTTTTAAAAACAACTGCTTTCTTGAAAACATGTAATGTGGTCTACAGCGGCAGGAAGAGTGGCCTCTTTCATTGCTACTCATAATTGTTGCTACTTGGGCACTAGAATTAGTTAACATATCCACTGTGGCACTTTTTTATCTGTTGATTTATTTTTAATTCGAGCCAATCCTCACAGGGTGGTATTCAATAAAAAGAAAAAAAGGGGGAAAAGAAGAACTAATGGAAAGAGATTTTCTGTATGGAACCCCCTGCAGCCTTAATAGATTATCTGCTAGTAAAATAAAGCGTGCACTTTTTATGAGTTTCCAATCCATTTCTATTCACCTAGGAAAAATCACGATGCAGGAACATTCCAATCAGTCCAAAGCCCTTCAAGGTTATACATGATGGATAAAGAAAACACAATTTGAGATTATTTCTAAACTGTAGCCTCTGTGAGGCTACATGGCAAAGAATGCTTAGCTTTCCAATTCAAAGAGACTTGTATATGTTTTGCAGTTTGCCTGTTTCAAATTTCCACTGGTTGCTTCTGATACCGCAAACAACCAAATATTATGAAAAGACGTGGTCACAGAAATCATAAACATCAAGTATAATGGTACCCTGGAACTCAACTGCTTTGAAACTCATCAAATTTGTTACTTAACGGTTTTGACGCAAAAATTTTGTCCCAATATTTGTCATTTGTTTGGTACTCGACGCACAAGCTAGAACTTGTGTTGGCTGCCTTGTGACTCACTACATTATTCCTTATGGGAAAAATTTGGTACTCATCATATCTCCTGGAACCTATTAACAATGAATACTGAGAAACTACTGTACTGTGCTTTTGAATTAGGAGCTTCAGAAGATTTTTTTTAAAGGATAGCAGTAAGCCATTAAGATATTGTAAGGAATCATTATAGTACCGTAGCTAAGCTTTGATTTAAGAATATTTTTCTTAAGAGCATTAAGAGGAAATACACCAGATCAGATCCCAAGCCCATCTGCCCAAAATTCTTCTCCTACAATAGCTGACCAAATGTCAGGGAAAACTCACAAGCAAAACATGGTCAGAATCACAGCTTTTTCTAACTGTGCGTGCTGCCAGATTTACACACACCCATTCACACACTGTCAAAACATTAGCTACACATCAATAATATTATCCTCCATGTACATTCATTCCTAGGATATGAAATAAATTGCAGTTCTTTTTTCCAGTTGCGTTGCTGCTTAGAACACTCCCGGGAATAAGCCTCTTGAAAAGTATTTTGAATAAATATTACATTTCATACTTTTATTATTATGGGTTTGTGTTGTCGTATTCAATCCAAAGGTAAGCAAAGCTGCTAGCTACAAAATGGAATATATCCAGGAATCGTAAAACAATGGAATATTAAACTCAGCTGTTGAAACCAGGGCTGACAATATCTTCCCTTGGGGTTTAACTATGCAGGAAAAGGCAGGGAGGCTGCAGATCCTGGCAGTATCTCCACCACCTATCAGAATTTTTTCTAATGTTTACCTCTCCTTTGAGAGAAAACCCAGGGCAAATCTTCTCTTGCCAAACTGAAAGAGAACTACACACTCTGCTCCCAAGAACCAAAAATGTTCTGTTGTTGTTGCCTTACAGGCAGAAGAAGCAAACCAAGATCCCACCTCTTTCCCAAAACATTCTGCTGTTCACCCAGCATAAGTTTCGAATTCAAATCCAATGTTTAGAAAGCTTTGTGGTTAGGAAAATTTGTGTAATGTACCGTGCAGGTGCGACCGGAGCTTCCACTCCGGTCCTCCAGCAAGAACTTTGGACCCGACAGCTGATTGGCTGTCAGAGGGACGTTTCCCATTGGCTGAGCCGCCCAGCCAATGGGGAGCGCGGAAAGTGACACCGCGGCAAATTATAAAAAGCCGCGGCTCGCTTTTCTCCTCCACTTACAACTGGTGCTGAAAGCTCATTGTGAGCTTTACTCACGGCTTGGAAATAAAGGGACCCCTCGCAGTCATTTAGACTGACCTCGCGTCTGAGTAATTCTTACCCGATTTTGACCGGGTTTTTGGCTAAAACAATTTGTTATTATTATTATTTTGGGAGAAGAGAGATATCTGACAATTTATGTTTAAATTATTAAACAACACTTTAGATTGAAGTTGGAAGAACTTTTATGGAAACCTCCTCCCTTGATGACTTGCTTTTTTGAATGTGCTTGTTTGTTATAACTATATCCCACCTTTCTTCCTAGAGCTCATAGCAGTTTCAATAAAGGAGAATATTTGTCAGCCATGGTAGAAATGAGGGGTTCTTTGTGTTTTCTGAACTTGGTTGCTTTCTTGCAGACTTCTCATTACCCAAACTAGGTAACATCATCAGTGCTAGTCAATGACCAGTGACTAGCACTGAAGATGTTACCTAGTTTGAGTAATGAAAAGTCTGTGAGAAAAAGACCAAACTCAGAGACCAAGGACTCCACATTGTAGCAGCTTTCTGCTGACAGCATTCCCTACATCAATTCTTGCCTATAAGAACTCTATAGGGTAGGCTAGGCTTAGAGAATCACTAGTGCATAACTCACTCAAGAGTGATGGTGGACAAAGATCTTGAAGACTCTGACAGTAGCCCAAACTTAATCTCCATAGCACACCATCTCTCCTTTTTTATGAAATCTTTGCCCATATATAGCCTCTAAGTTCCCCATATATCTTAGCTATCCCTCCCTTCAATACCTCTCCACCCCCCCTCCCAATGTCCTCACATGACAATATACTTTGAAAATAAATGTTCTATTTGCAGGGCATAGGTCTCGTCAGTCCAAATTTTCCTTATACAAAAAAACTGAAGCAAGCAGCAGAATGTTTCCATAATAATAAGATTTTACAAATGCCATGTCCTGCCAATCTACTGAGCCTGCTTTCCGTTCCCCCTTCAAAGATGAAAAGAAGGCACAAAGCTATAAGCCACTTCAACTGTGATTTCACAGATGGCACAGAAAGAAAATTCTCAAAAGATTTCAGGTATTGTATAAATTTGGGGATTGTGCTTTTCAGAAATGTTTTGAATTTTGTTGCTGTTTCAGCAGAGCTTCTGTCTCATATATGGAGTCCATCTTAAGCCATCAGTAAATGCAACACTTTCAAGATATATACAATATACCATACTGATACTACACGGTTAACTGACTTATAGAGTATGGGATCAGCTGATTAGTTCTTCATTACAACCCACTACCTTTTGATTGGCTTCTCCATTTCTTTTCCTACATCATTCTACTAATTTCCTCTACTTGCTATAGATGGTTTTTTTTTTTGGTCATTTATATTTAAATTGCAATGGCTTCTTCCACTTTCTCTTGAGGTTCCATGCATTCATGATCAGTTCCATATTTATTGTTGCATTATACAATCTCTCTAACATTCACTGCAAAATTTTCATTTTATCCCATTAACACAGAATCATCTATATATTCAGTAAAAACAAACTCTTACTCTCATGCCTGACTGACATGCTTCTGACATCACTACAAAAGTTGCTTGCATGTTTTCCATAAATACAACAACATTCCAAGTTTCTTTCAAACAAGTTCATTTACTGGAGTTCCATCTCTGGCAAAACCAATTATTTAAATATGCTTAAGGTTCCATCTGTCAAGTAAGATTAAAAAAAAAAAGAAATTACATTGCATAAAATGCATTTGTTTGTTTGTTTGTTAGTTACCAGAAATTAGTTCTTTAGTTTCTTATAGTAGAAAGGAAAAAGAAGGAAGCCAGCTTTTATTCTGTAGGAAGCAGGATGAGAACTCTTAAAGTCATTTTCCCACTAGTGAATTTTAATGTCTTCTTGCATCACTAAGCTATCACCAAAACGTTCAATACTATCTTCATTTTCTGTTTTATTGAGAAGGTGATTGGATGACTAGATCTATAACTCATTAGTGATGACCTTGCTAAAGGGCATCGGATTCCCCTACTAATGGCTCATTAGTGTCTTCAAAGCATCACTCAACCACTGTTGAAGGGATACAAAATTTGTCCTCATAACAATTATTCTGCACAATGGTATTTGGATCAGTCTGCAAGATTCTGGGTTCTTGGTGTTCTCTGAACTTGGTTCTTTTCCTGTAGTTGTTTCAGTACCAATCTGTGTATGATCAGCACTGCATGGGAAAGTGAATTTGGCTG
This sequence comes from Myanophis thanlyinensis, assembly GCA_017656035.1. NCBI lineage: Eukaryota > Metazoa > Chordata > Lepidosauria > Squamata > Homalopsidae > Myanophis > Myanophis thanlyinensis. Next base: position 9,244 of record JAEANM010006964.1, read on the forward strand.
GTTGTCTATATTCTGAAATATTCTTTATTGGCCAAGTGTTTTATTGGACACACAAGGATTTTGCCTCCACTGCATAAGCTTTCAGTGTATGTACAAATAACAATGTGGTAAGTCATAGATCCTAAATCATAAGATACAAACATAAATCATAAAATACAAACAATGTGATAAATCATAAGCTAGGAGAAGATTGTAGAAAAGATGAGAAGATGAGAGAGATGAGAAGGTAAGAAGGATAATAGCAACATAGCCCTACTGCATAGTTAGATATCCTTAGGCATATGACAGTGCTGTGGGAATGAAGGACAGAGTGATGGCATGGCGGTGGAAATTTTATTTGTGTCTAGTTGCTTTTTTTCATGGAATACCCTACCGCAGTGTCCTGAGGGTGGAAGCTGAAACAGTTTATGTCCAGGCTGTGAGGGATCTGTAGATACTTTCTCTTTCTGGCTCTTGCAGTATACAGATCCTCAGTGGAAGGCAGGTTGGTTGCAGTTGTTTTATCTGTAGTCATAACTATCTGTTGAAATCTGTACATGCGCTGTTTGGTTGCTGTGTCAAACCAGACAGTAGATGTAGATGAACATCTACAGATACTGTATGTAGATGTAGATTCTCTATTTCTGGAGGATGTTTTAAGTCAATCATGGGGAAATGGCCTAAATGCTTCCAGTGGGAGGAAGCAAAAGGAGAAACAAGGATAAAATCCCTTGCTTGATATTTCTACTCATAATGCACATAGTAGTTAATGAGATAAAAGGAGCAGAGTTTGTATCCTCAAGATAAATACTAATGCAATGCTAAAGGTTTTTTTAAAAAAAGAAAAAGAAAAAAATGTTCCCCTTTCCTCACTGAAGTTTTCCAGGCATCATGAATCAGACAATGCAAAATCATTTTTCACCTCATCCTAAGACAAATGGGAGGAGGGAGGAATACTTGGAAGTGTAATGTGATCTTAAGTTTGATGGACAATTAAGAGAACATAAAAGAAAACCAACAATGAGTGGTGGTGGGGTGGCATTTCTTCCATTTTTCTAAATGACAACAGCCACTATTAAATTGACAGTTCCTGCAATGGAAAAATTCATAAAGCTAGAATTTCTAATTATCACCTTGCCCAATGACCCATCAAGAACAGCTCTGTGAAGAATTAGCATATTTAGTAAGCACAGAATGTGTCTAACCGTTGAAAAGAAAAAAAGGAGAATTTCTGTTGGGGAAGAACATAGAAAGAAGGCACCAGAATTCTGAACAAAATGCAACAATGCAGTATTTTATTGCAGATGCAACTCATTAGTTACTGATGCAATAAACTATTTCAAAAATTTGAGAATGCCCCAGTAGAGATAATCAACAACTTCTGCTATAAACTTACTGTCAAGTTGCAAAGCTTTCCTGACCTGCTCCCAAGTTGCCATAGGTAGCGGGATGGGAAGTCACAACTCACAGCTGGACTGAGGAATTCACACCTCAGTCAAAACAAAACACATCCTAGCTGCCCGAAATCAAGGCCATGTCCACAGAGACTCGTAACGGCTGGAGGAAGTGACTTTTTTTTCATTGGGGAATGTGACTGGTGACACAACTTGGATGGAGGGGGGCAACAGGGTCAGAGGCAAGGTGCAAACTGGGTGAAGTCAGAGCTGGCTTCATTTAGTTCGTGCCGACATGGTACTCCTAATAAACAACTGGATTTTTCTTGCTAAATGGCTTGAGGCTCCCACTTTCATTAGGGCATTGGTCGTAAGCTTGACACTTACTCTGGGTATGATGCTCAATTTCATGTTCCCTTGGGCTTGTGGTCTTAAATAACTGTCAAGCATTTTGAAAGGAAAAAGAGCTATGCAAAATTTGCAGAGTGTTAATTATCAACCATTGTTTAACTGAGCAGCAAAAGAGACTACATTTCCCAGAGGGCCACCTTGTTTGTTTGCCATTAATCCTTGCACAGTGCACTGACACTTATTATTTTGCCTGTGGTGTGGAGAAAATCACCAAATTGATGCCTAGGACTCTAAATAGCAGACAGCTCTCCAACCTGATGTCCTCCAGGTTTCAGGAGACCAAATCTCTAGAACGTTGCTGCTTAAAAAGTTACAATCTCGGCATACTTCAACAGTATCAGTAGGAGAGGCTGCATTTGATCAATAAGATGCAGATTTGAATCTGGGAATTCATCAGGATTTTTCTGTCTACCTTGGTGGACAAGGATGATTTCGCTACTTTCTTTGGCTATGAGTAGAGTTCCTGGAATCCGGTGAGAAAAGTCCTTAGGATGTCCAATTAAAATGATTCAATTTTCTGGGTTGGCATTTGCTTTGATAGTACTTGAGTGTTGTAAGCCACCCAGCCACTCTCTTGTGAAATGAGTGTACAAATATGATATATAAAATAAAAAATTAGATAAATTCTTTTTTTTCTATCTCTTACTTATTTCTGTTAGGGTTGTAAGAATGCCCTTGTTAAACCAGTTGTTTCATTTGCCCCCTCCCTATCAAAATTGCTATGGCACAGACCAGGTACATAATTCACTTAATCAAGTAACAACCACTTCAGAATAATGCTGAACTCAAAACTATATTTAGAAAGCATGCATATAAAAGTATTAAATGTATAACTTTGGAAAAGCTGCATAGATTGCAATTCCAGGAGAGCAATGGTGGACTGGAGCTGGCCTGTAAGAGGGGAGTCACTGATCATGGTAAAAAAAAAGGAGTCTTGGAATGGATCGGCTCCTTGCAATTTCTTTCCAGATTAGAAAAAGGACTAAAGTCATCTACAGTTTGTTCTATTCAGAGCCTCCCCACAAAGTGATCATAGAGTAGTGGTCTCCAGTGGATTTGAGAGCTCCATGAATCAGAGGGAAAAACATCCTGCCTAAACCACATTTTGATGCCTTCAAGGGACACTGAGTTTGTCTACTTTCTCTCTTAACCAGGAAGTTAATTGTTAATGAGTTTCTGGATGCTAAGAACCTTTCAAAAGACAAGCTGTATTACATCAGGAGATTTGCCTTCTACACTGGATAAAAGAAGCTCTAAGTAAGTTTAAGCATTAACAAGAAAAGCTTTGATTTCTGGAAAACAGCAAAAGGGGGAGCAAAATTATTTTGGAAACTTAAAGGACTAGACAGACTTGAAAGAATATTTCCTGTGGGGGTGTTTAAAATCTTTAAAGAGAAATATATGAAGTTTTTGAAATTAACTGTTTTGTTGATTTGAAAATAAACAGATGATAACAGATGATTTGAAGGCTTGCTGGAGTGAACTGGGAACAAAAGATAACTCTTAAAAGAGAACAATGGAGCACTAACATAAATTAAAGCTGTTTGGGAACAATATACTCAGAAGTTACTTAAAAAAATGTTTGATACCTTAGCAAAGGATTTAGAACAATACCAGATTTTAGTAGATCCAATAGAGGCTGAGACTGATTTGAATGTGGATTTTGTTTTTGTTTTTTAATGGTGGATTACAAAAATGATATGGAAAAGCATGCTGCTGATCTGAAAACGGATTTTAAAACAGCAGAATGCAAAAGTCATATGGAAAATGATGCTAAAGTGAAACCAGTTGGTGTTTTAATTATGAAAGGGGAAACCCACAAATAATAAATCAGAAGAGTGGTTTGGAAAGCTCTCTCATCTTGGATTTTAAAAGGAAGGTGTTAAATTAACCAATCTGTTCCTGAGAGAAAAGAAAGTGACATTATTCAAACTATTCCTGAAAGGAGACAAAGTGAAAAAGATAAGAAATCAACTTATGGAACATTATTTGATGGGGTTAAAGATCTAACTTTTCAAAAGAAAATAAGTTTATAAAGTGAATTATAGGGCTTAAAATGGATGTGTTGTTGCTTCTGGTAAATATTAATGGAATTTTTTAAACTAGAATTGAATGTTTAAAGAATGATTGTTTAAATATAGTGTTTAAAAGAACAGTTCTTTAAGCATAGTGTTCCATATTTGAGGGACTGACACAAAGTAGATGGGGTCAACCTATTTGCCAAAGCATCAGTAGCCCAGACACAAAACAATGGATGAATGGAAACTAGTCAAGGAGAGAACTAAGGAGAATTTCCTGACGGTGAGAACAATAAATTGATGGAAAAGCTTCAGAAGTTGTGGGTGCTCCATCACTGGAGACTTTTAAGAAAAGAGTGGAAAACCATTTCTTTGGAATGCTTGAGCAGGAGGTTGGACTAGAAGACCTCCAAGGTTCCTTCCAAGTCTGTTCTGTTCTGTTTATAAATTGGAAGATAATTCTTTTGTTTTATGTTTTAGAGAAAGTGATAAATCGGATTTTAAAAATAGATGTATTTCATTAAGGCTAAAATTTATACGTTACTATTCCTGATAGCTCTTAATAGACTTTTGCTGAGTAGGGTGATGATTATTTTTATGATTTGATTAATGATAAGGGATGATGTATAGGAAGATTTTTTTTATGATGATGATAATGATGATTATTAAATTACTGAAATTACTTACATTTTTCTGGAGGGAGGAGAGAATCAACTTTATGTTTTATTCTTTTTTTCCTTACCTAAATCTTTTTGTATTTCTTCTTTTTTTATTTTTTGCTATCTTCTTTTGTATTAATTTTTTTATCTTTGTAGTTGTAAATGTTAATAAATATCCCCCCCCCCCCCCAAAATGAAAAATTTAACAGGTTCAGAATAGTTACATTCAAACGTGTATATTTTGGAAAAAAAGATCTTTCAGAGAAAGAGGTATACAAAAATAGTTTTGCATATATCAGCTGTATGTGCACGCTGCTTTTCATTTTTCAAGAGCAATTTGCATTATAATGCATTAAGCAATACATGAAAACCTGCTACATTGATACGGACTGTACATTATTGCAAATTAGAGGTGTCAGTTAAGGACTGGCCAAATCCTTTGAGGCAAAGTAGGATTGGAAATGGAATATACAGTAGTTGCTGATTGACTTCAGGAATAAAACAATATTTCATCTGTTCCATACTTATAATTTGGAGGTGGGGAGATGCATGTAACTCTAGACATATGCTTGCATATGTGCTTCTGTCAGTAGCAGGATAATTATATTGTGCACTTTACTTTACAAAGGACACTTAGTCTGCCTGAATGATGGTCCTCTCCGAGAATCTATCTTAATGAACTCTGTGAAGGTTGAGCAGAGGTCACAGTTCCCCTCCAGCCAATTCATGCAGTGAAGGAAAGTTCCTTGTTCACAGTCATCCCTCACATTAGGGAAGTCTATTTTATTTTAAATTAAATTACTGTAATTGTTTTTAGTAAATTAATATGTGAATTAAGCAGATTGCCTCTTTGGTGTAGGGATAATCCATTTGAGGGGTTCTCAATCTTTTTTTCAGTAGGGACTCCTTTCAAATACCTTTTGTGCTAACGGACCTCCAAGACTTAACTCAAGATTTAAATCATAATACTTTTTCAAGTCTTCATGGACCCCCCCCCCCCCATGATGCCCCCCCCACACCATGGGATCCACGGACCAATGGTTGAGAACCAATGGTTGAGAACCAGTGGTTCATCCCTTCCTTAAACTACTTTAGAGATGCTATCTTTTGTAGGTTTCCATGACATTTTTATGGGCTGAGCAGTATCAGGAGACAGCCGTCCCTCCCTTAGCAGCCTGCAGTTGTTTATTCCTTTTTAAAAAGTCGTTTTGGCTGTTGGCCAATGCTGTTTCTTAAGAGACCAAGTCTGTCCTGGAAGGTAGCAATTGCTCATGTGAGCAAGAAGTCATGCCTTATTTTCTGTCCCTATGGAGAATGGACCATGACTATGATATAGCCCTCAGTTTATATAGCTACATAAACTTTACATGAATTTTCAATTCTGCCATCTTAATGTTATTGGGGAGGGTTTTTTAGAACCAGCATGAGGTAGAAATGAGGGGATTTTTTTTTTTTTAAAAGAATGTTGGGCTTTCAAGTACAGAAAAAATGCCACAGGTTTCGGAAACTTTTCTTTCATTGCAAATCATTTGCAGTCAATGGTCATCATCTCCAAGCACCATTTATTAAGTAAATTCATTGTGATGGAGGGAAATGTAGTCTGATGCCTTTTGATGGCTCCAAATTAGAAAATTAAGGTCCTTTGGAGGTCAACAAGTTTTAACTGAAACTTTAGAAGAACTTATGCAAGAGTGACAGCATGGGAACAACTAAAACAATCTGAAATTCACATTCAAGCTAACAGTCTTTTATTTATGATGTGTTATGTATCTGCAGCACTGTTTTCCTAACCTTCATGTATTCAGCACAAAAATTAATATTTATAACAATTCTTCTTTTACTGTCCAGCAAACATAGACACTATCTAGATGTTCTAAAGACATTTTTGCATTTTTAATATCAGCTATGAAATACCTCTCATGTCAAAAGGAAATAAAATATTATTGAAGCAGAAAATATAATGCAACGGTTGAGGTTTCCACAGAACAAACAAAATTATACCATTAAAATAACTTATATCTGAAGAAATAACGTGTAATGTTGTCTTTTTATGCAAAATCATATGATCAAAATGATGACTAGATAGCAGTCATTTTAATTCTTTGTTTGCAATATTGTCCACATTTACTTGGACCAATTCTTATTTAATTCTAAGAGGGCTTATCTCTGAATAAATAGGCACTGGGGTTATTGGGTAGGACGTTATCATCAACATTCCCCCCCCCCTTAATAAAATTAACCAAGAAGGAATTTGAAACTTGGTTTCTTGTTTATAATAGACCTAGTTTTTTTACTATGGCACTTTAAATTGTGCTTTTTCCAAGATGTTATCTTTTTTAATAAAAAACTGAAGTTTGCATTATGATTGTCTCAGTACACTTTATCAGTTAGCCTAGGGAGTTGAATATAACTACTCCAATAAACCTTATTGGATAACTATGCTTAGGACTGCAATCATGGTTATTCTACAATATTAGACATGATGCCATCAGCTGTAGCTTGGGGATGCATTTGTATATATCACAACAAATCTCTGTATTATTGACTGTCAGGAAAATTAGAGCAGAAAGACAGGTGAGGGATTTCTATGAGTGAGCAGTTCATTTTAAAGATGGAAGCAGATTCCAAAGTGAATGAGCAGCCATAATGAAGGGAGAAGATCCATAGGAGGGCCCTTTGGCAAAGACCACACTTGGAGTTCCCTGTAGTGTTAAGTATTTTTTGTAAGTACATCTTTTTATTATATTGATTAATCAGATTTGTTTTGCCAGGAACATACACACATGCACACCCTGAACACTTCAAAGTGAACACTATTAATGAATTTCCCCCTACTTGCATTTACAAGGAGGAAGTGCCTGTTATTTTACTGTGCAAAATACAATTCGATCTTTCCATCATCTGACCAATAGGCATAGTCAAAGAAAGAATGCCTGCCCTCTGTTAGTGATCGAATAACCCCTCCACTTGGTGTGTGGTAAAGAAGGGTTATGTGATCCCATCTGATGGGTGAAAAATGTGGAGGGAGAGAGAGAGACAGAAAGGATTCATCATCTGTATTAACAGTGCAGCTGTATTTCTGAAGAAGCTCCTCTGGGCGCAAACCCTGGATTGCCTGGGCTTACATTGTCAAAAACAAAATCTATCTTTAATGAGTCATATCCAGAGAGCCCAAGCAGAAAGGAGAAATCTGCACAATCTATTGTAATTACAATTTTTCACCATAATACAGCATCAAAGAATAACCCAACAACACTGCAATTCACAGGCATTGCAATTTCATCCGTCCACTATTTACATGTAAAAGAGAAATCTTGCTAAACAATCAAACCAGAATCTTCTTAGGGTAAAACAGTCATCTAAAATGACATTTGATCATCCACAGCCACCTATCTCAATCAATAAATGAAGGGCAGATTTAGTCGTGGTCTTTGAATAACTGAAAGGCTCTCAGGCAGATAAGGGATTAGAACAAGTGACAAGGGAGCTGATTTCTGTTCAATGATAGAAGAATCGCCAATTGGTAAGAAAAAAACGATGCATAGCTTGGAATATGGAGAAGGCTATCATAGAAGATTACATTAATCCCCCTTGTCAAGAGTTCTCAAATTAAGAGGAGGGTAGGGCAATGTCCATATGAAACATGAAACAAACAGTTAGAGACTAAGGTCATGGATAGAGTAAGCAGTAGTGCCAAAAATGAATCAGGATTAAGAGGAATGGTTGGAGTCTTCTAGTCTTCCTATTACATGAGGCCAGGCAGAGGGGAGCATCTGAGGCACACTGTCTTGCAGAATGAAAAATTCCTCCACAGTTTCAGGCAATTAACAACATCTGACCTCCTAGGGAAACATCTTGTTTGAAGCATTTAAGTTTGTGCCTCACAGTTTGCAGGGATGCCATCAACTGCAGTTCTTGGCTCTTGGCTGTGCCTAACTCCTTAATAATGTTGTCTGTGAGCACAGTCAGATCCCTCTGCTGAATTGCAATCTACTAGTCCTTGAACCAACAGTAAAGCATGCCAGAGTAAGATCTCTTATTACCCACTTGCCAAGCTCTATTTTGCCTCCCTGATGAGGGCAGGAAATATTGCTGGATTTGACTAGTTTCATTTCATTCCTTTCTATAGAGTCCCTGGGTGGCTATGTGACTAGATAGAGTAGGCAAAAGATTGATATCCTTTTTCTGCCAACCTTCCAAAATAATAAATACAGTAACAAGTACGAGGAAACATGGAAACTCTTCTTGCTAGAAGCAATGGGAAACCTGTTATAGCAATAGCATTGGGCTTTTTAATCCGGCCCGCTGAACTAGTTACTAGCAGAAGAAAAGTCCCAGAAGAAAACATTTTCTTTTTTCTCTCCGCAGTAGAAAAAAAAAGAGAGAGAATCTGGGAAGCTGATTTTGCTGAAGGGTCTGATACAATTCCTATGTTAGCTGA
>JAEANM010006965.1:0-18145 GCA_017656035.1 Myanophis thanlyinensis
AGCAGGATTCTCCCGCTCTCTTTATTATAATTGACAAACTGCTTGTCTCCCAGCATACCATATATGGGTACAGAACACATGTAACCTATTTTCTTGTCTTCTGGGAATAAAGAGTTGTGCTACAGTATGAAAGAAATTATTTTTTTCTCCAAAGAACTGTCACATATACCTTTGCATTTCCCAGCCCCCCTGAAATATGGACCCATTATTATTGTATACACAAAAATGTGAAATCACAGCTGCAATCATATCAGGTTCTTGTGGTAATGTATCTGGATTGTATATGTGTGAACCAAGCAATGTGGCCTAATAGAAATAACAGATTGAAACTTTGTCAATTAACTATTATTGTTATTATTTTATTAGCTGCCCACTCCAATGAACCATATTATAGGGGATTATGTTGCCTAGAAGAGTTTAAATATTGAAGCTCCAATTTGATTTGCATTTTAACATGTTCACTCTTCAATGTCTTCCATAAACAATTATGCACTTAATATATAATCTACACCTTGGTTGAAAGGCTGGGCATATGGAGGCCTTACATGTTGGTCATTGACTTATGAATTGGTTGCTTAGTGACTGTTTAAAAGCTATTTATGACCTGATTTCAAAGTTAAGACTTTGAAATAAGGCTGCACAGACATACCTCCAGTCACGTGATTGCATTTTGGATGCTTGGCAACCAGCTCACCTTTATGGCTAGTTGCAGCATCCTATGGTCATGTGATCACAATTTTTGATCTTTTACTGGTGTCTGGCATTATTTCCAGTATCCAACAAAAACACTGTATGGAATAAAATGGATTCACTTAATGACCAGCACAAATCAGGTAATAAAATCAGGTGATCTGCTTAACAACCAATTGATTTACAACCATAATTCCAGCCTCAATGAAAGTCATAAGTTGAGGACTATCTGCACAAGGTGTAAGATTTCAGAAACCACTATTTTTATTTCCTAAGGATATCCCTGTATCCCCTTCATATTAAATTTTCAGAATATTTTACAGCACGTGGGAGCTCCAATTGTACTGATCTGCAATTTTTAAAGAAGCTACATTTATTTTTCTTAATCACAGAATTTTCCCTCTTCAATTACCACACAAGGCTGAGAAGACACAGCTGCTTAAGGAGTTGTAGGTAACAATAATTACACTGACATTCCTGTGCACATTCATTTGGAATCAAATCTGAAGCTTTGCCCCTTTCTATTGAATAAGGTCAGTTCCGAAGCATTGCTGAAACAAAAAAAATGATGATTTACTGTTTTGCTTTGCTGTATGCCAGTGTTCCATTTTATATTTTTATTAAATAGTTTTTAAAAAGAATGACAAGATGGCTACAGTCAACTATATAATTATTGCATGCTGAAAAATGTGGAATTCTGTGAGCTCTACCACTATTGATACTGCCACTAATCTAAGATATCTGGGACTGATGGCCAAGGACTGTCAATTATTCACTTCAAACTATATGATTGTTAACTAGATAGGATCACTTACATCAGAGGTGTTAAACTCAAGGCCCAGGGGTTGGATCCGGCCCATGGGATACTTAGATATGGCCCATGGGGCCGCTCTGGAAACAGTGAAGGACTGGCCCGCAGTACTTCTGCCAGCAAAAACGGGTTCCCGAGCTCAGTTTTTGGCTGTCATGGCCACCTGCAACCCTCTGCCAGCGGAAACAGAGCTCGAGAGGGCCGGGTGCACATGCAGTCCTCCCGAGCTCTGTTTTCACAGGCAGAGGGTTGCAGGAGGCCATGGCAGCCAAAAACGGAGCCCGAGAGGTCATTTTCACTGGCAGAGCGCTTGAGCCGCAACAGATGCCCCCATGACTGATGTCGAGCTGGCCATGCCCATCCTGGCCATGCCCACGCCAGCCCCCCAAAGTCAAGCAGAACCTGATGCAGCCCCAATGAAATCAAGTTCAACATCCCTGATCTACATGAATAATTAGAAGTTATGATTTATATTTTATTAGTAATTTTAAAATTACTATTCCCTATCTCCCAGGTCTGGTGAGTCAGGTAAATGTAACCAAGAAAAATATGGTCCTTTAAATAACTGATCCTATGCCAAGTAGAGCTTTGAAGGTGACAACCAGCACCTTGAATTGGATTCAGAAACAAATTGGCAACCAATGTAGCTGCTACAGGAGAGATATAATACATATGGACATCTAGGCCTTCAGAAAGCATATTAATGGAGGGAATACATGATTTTTCAAGCACTGCACAGAAATGAAACAGCTATATTTAGAGGTCTTCTTGTCCAGCCTCTTATGATTCAAACCTTCTCCAACCTGATCATCTTCAGATGTTTTGTATGACTGCATTAACTCCACTCAGCACAAGCAATGTTTGGTAGAGTTAGGAATTGTAAGGTAAAACCAGGAAAAACCCATCTAATTAGAAGTTCATAAAAAGCATAAAAGGAAACCTCAAAGCACATTTTTAAATGACTTTGCAGAGCTGATACATCCTTTTCTACACCAGCTGGCTGAAATAAGAGACCACCTTCTTTCATTCTTGGCTAAAAACACTTTCTTTTTAAGTGTCAGCAGGTGGACAAGCAGAAAAGAAAGACTGTTTCACAGCAGAACACAAGACATGAAAACAGCCTAATATTCTCTTGCCTTAGGGACTGGCAATGCTGTCCCCCATTTCAGGAAGAGGGAAGTCATGGGACAATCCAAATTTGTTAAATATTTAAGCTATGTGCTTCTATGTACACACACACACACACACATACACTGAATGTCATAACCAGGTAACTGGCATTGTGTATAGGAACATCTACACAGAATGTGAGCTAGACCCTTTTAAGTCCAGATGGGAAATTCCAGAGAAGGTCATGGAGAATTTACGGCTGAGAATTTATGGGCTTTCCAACCCAGGCGGTTACTGGTCAACCAACCAGACATTGAAGTAGTAGACGACTACCAGAAGACAGCAGTGGTGATAGATGTAGTAATGCCAAGTGATACCAGGAAGGAGTATGAGAAGTACCAGGGCCTGAAGGAGGACCTAGAAAAGACATGGAAAATAGAAGCCAAAATAGTCTTTGTAGTGGTGGGAACACTCAAGGTTATGACTCCTAAGCTGGTAGAATGGCTTCAACAGTCATGTCTTCATGTGATTCTGCATCATCTTTCTGTTCTGTGTAGTCTTTGGATGCTCACCAAGTGTTATGAATAGACTCCAGCACCTGAGAAATTGGCCTGCCCCACTTTAAACACTTCTGAGTGATAATTGTAACATCTGGCCACCAGAGGTCAATATATTTCCATTTAGCCCTTTTAAAATACTGGAGTCCTCAAACCAGTATTTTGGATAGCTGAATAATGTTTAATGTTTTCTTTATGCCTTTGATTCAGTTTTTGACACCTAGCAACCTAGCCTAGCAACCATATTATAGACAGATCCTTGCAGTTTCTTGGCATTGTTTTCAGGAGTACTTTGCTCCTTCTTCCCAGGCTAAGAGGGAATGACTGGCTCATTGTCACCTAGTAGGTTGAAGACTCAATTAAAATTCCATGCCTTTAACCACTACACCAATCTCTGTAGTAGTACTAACCAAAGTCAAAATATGACCAAGCAAAACAAGCTCTACTTGGTCACAAAACTAACATTTAGCAAAGAATGGTTAGCTTACAATATGAGCCGTGATGGCAAAGTGGTTAGAATACAGTATTTCAAGCTAACACTGCCCATTGCCAGGAGTTTGATCCTTACTGGCTCAAGGTCGACCCAGCCTTCCATCTTCCCGAGATCAGTAAAATGAGGACCCAGATTGTTGGGGGCAACATGTTGACTCTGTAAACCCTTTACAGAAGGCTGTACAAGCACTGTGAAACAGTATAGAAGGCTGTGCTATTGCTATTCCATTAATAATTATGCATTTTTTGAAAAAAAAAAGATTCAAATCTTAATATATGTTAACATGATTGTTTTTTGTATTTCATGTATTGTAACTCCCCAATTGGAACATTTTTGCCTAGTTATGTATGAAGTTCAGCTTAATTAAATAGGCCTGATCCATTTATTTCTTCAAAAGAATGGGGCATACGGTCTAACTCCCACTGAAATATTGTAATAGAATGTTTTAGTATGATTCTATATTGGCCTTTGGATTTACACATCTTGAAGTGCATAATTAGGGGGTTAAAATAGTTTAATGAATATTAAAGTTTAGGATTTCTATCTAAAAAAAATGAAGAGCAACATTAACTAATATTAGCAAGAAATTAATTTCTACTTAACAGCTCATATATCATAATTCTATTAGGTGAAATCAAATGAAATTTTAATTACTTTCTAGAATTTAAAAAGAAAAGATTTAATGTAAGCTTTATTAAGTTAATACTTTTATATGGCCCAAGATAGATATACAAAAAAGACAAAATTTCTAAATTGTAAACTTAGATCACTCATGTTAAGTTACATTTTATTGATACATACATACTGAAAAGAGATTAAAAAAGATTTTCAGTTTAGAAAGCAAACAAGTGAATCACCTAAATATGTAGTATTTTTAACTACAAATAAGTTAGTAGTATAGAAATAGTTTAGAATTACTCAACAGTTTAGAAATAATTCAAAATACAATTATCTCGCTTCTAAAATATACTGTAATAAATCTATAATAGAAGAAACTTTAGTACCAGAATCATTTTGATTTCATTACTTGACAATAACAAAGGAAAAACAGTCCCAGGCTTATCTTGCATGCCTACGTTTCTTCAACCAAAGGAACATGTTTTTTCCTGTCCATTACAAACATTGCATGATACATAATACATGAAGTATCAGATACATCAGGATCCAATAAATGCATAGGTGATAAATCCATCATTATTATAAATACCACAGTGCCAAATTATGGGAAGCAGAAGTAACCACTACAAAAATAAAAGTTATGTCTCAGGATTCAGCATATTTATGTAGAAGCAGAGAACGTGTTAATTATATTCACAGATGAGAACGTACACCTCTGCTTTCCAGAATTCAGGAATCTGGAATTCTGGAAGACCAAAGAATTTATGTGGGCAGCCCTCCTGAGCTCTGTTTTCACTGGCAGAGAGTTGCAGGAGGCTGTTGCAGCCGAAAACAGAGCTTGGAAGCCCGTTTTCTCTGGCAGAGTGCTTGGGCCACCAGGTGCCCCCAACACGAGTGATGTCGAGCTGGCCATGCTCACCTGGCCCCGAGGTCAAACACAACCCTGATGCAGCCCTCAATGAAATTGAGTTTGACATCCCTGCTGAAGATCAACAATGTTCACATCTTTTTCTATATAGTTGTTTATTTCCACATGCAAGGATAAGAGCTGATTATTCCCATATTTTAACCCAGGGGTGGGCAATTATGGCTCCTTCATGACTTGTGGACTTCAACTCCCATGGCTGGCTCAGGAAATCTGGGAGTTGAAGTCCACGAGTCATGAAGGAGCCATAATTGCCCACCCCTGTTTTAACCTAATCTTCATTAAAGATCTAAATTATGAGCAAATTCAAGATTTTTTTTTTTTAAAAGTGACCGTACTCTGCTCATTCTATTCAATATGGAAAGTTTCAGAGTTTTGATGAGAATTAGTTGAAGTATTAAGGTATTATTTTTAGTACCTTAAATGCTTGTTTTTATTATTAAATAAAATTTAATTAATACATTTTTTATTATTATCTATTTATGATGCCAAATTTGCAGCTAGTTCTCACAGATAAAAAAGGAGAGGAGCAACTCTGCCACTAAGAGATAGGATCACAAAGTGAAAAATCGAGTTGCTTCTTGTGAGGTAGGCAGTCATATAACTGTGATTAATAAACACATAAAAATGAAAATAAAGTGATCGTGCCCAATGCACAATGGCAGTTCCAGCTGAAGTCATTAGCAAGTCAGTCATAGTTGTTAAATGCAATGTCACGTGGCTACAACATGCAACTTCTTGCCAGCTTCTACACAGACTATGCTTGTCAGAAGACCGCTGTAAAGGTCACAGATAGCAATCATGTGACTGTGGGATGCTGTGACTATTAAAAAATGGCCATGAACCCAAATTGCAATCACATAATTGCAACGATGCTGTGACAGTCAGAATTTTGAGGACCAATGGTAATTCTCCTTTCTCAGCACAATTGTAATTTTGAACAGCCATTGAATGAGCAATTGGTAAGTGAAGAACTATCAATATTTGGTAAAGTTGTTTTTGCAGTTACCAACAAAACAATGGGTAAAATGAGAAGTGAATTGCATCTCACTAATGAGATCTACCAGACACACAATGTTGAAAACGTTAATGACATAACATCTGGGGTGGAGGGGGTGGGGCGAAGAGGGGGAATAAAAGCAAGAGGGCAAATGGAAACAGAGATGCCAAGAACATTTCTTAAATAAAGATTTCTTAAATAAATAAATAAATCTGGAAGCAAACCAGCAACCAGTGCAGCTTGTGCAACAGAGTTGTTACATGAGCCCCTGTAGGGGTCCCTAAAAGTGTTTGTGCTGCTGCATTTTGTGCCAGCTGAAGCTTCCAAATATTCTTCAAGGGTTGCCCCATGTAGAGCACACTGCAGTAATCCAAGGCAGAGCGCAGGGCTTCATAATCCAGGAAAGGGCACAACTGGTATACAACAGCATGCCAATCCCTGAGCAACTCCACAAAGGAACAGAAGTTAGCTGGATTTCTCACTTCCTAGCAATATTGATTGAGATCGACCTTGGAGAAGGGAGCAGCACAATACCATGCCATTGAGATGGCCTCCAGCAGCACAGGCAGAGAGGTCATTATGCAGCAGGAAGACTGGTACAGAAGTAACAGTCCCATGCATGGTCCCATCCCATGATCCCAGTTTCAAGACAAGGTCTTACAACTAGAAACTTGTGGAGCAGGACCCCTAAAGGCCAAAAAGAGATTCTCAGATTACTATTGTCACTCCACCTCATCGACCCTGGCATCTTGACTGATGCAAACCCCTAAATCCAGCTGTACATATCTCCAAGAGAGGAATCAGCCCCCTTCTGGAATCAGACAGCTTTTGATGATGAATGCCAGGTCAGCCTGCTCTTCTCCAACGAGGCCGTAACTAAAGGGAACCTCATTATTAACTGACCTGGCATATTATGCTTGCTATATATACTGTGTCTTGCTTTCTCTAGGCCAGAGTGTCAAACTCAAGGCCCAGGGCCAGATCCAGCCCACAGGGTGCTTAGATCTGGCCTGCAGGGCTACCCTGGAAACAGTGAAGAACTGGCCTGCAGTGCCTCTGCCAGAAAAAAAACCAGATCTCTTTTTGCTGGCAGAGGGTTGCAGAAGGCTGTCATAGCCAATAATGGAGCTCGGGAGCCCATTTTCACTGGCAGAGTGCTTGAGGCACCACAGGCATCCCAACACGAGTGACACTGAGGTGGCCACGCTCAACCTGCCCCCCTGAGGTCAAACACAACCCTGATCCCGTCCTCAATGAAAACGAGTTTGACAACCCTGCTCTACTCAAATAAGTAATGTTAGGAGCAAGAGAATTAACAACTCTAGAAAAATAGCCCAAAATAGACCAATCGTTCTTTTGATGTTCAGACCCTGAACTCTGGATTGTTACATGTTCAAGCCTGAGATTTAGTAACTGAAAACTGGTGGCAGTTTACCTACTACAAAAGAAGTTTCTCAGCCTGTTCTATCTTGCAAGCTTTAGGGGGCGGACATCCCTTTGTTCGTCCTGCTATAATAAAACTATAGGGAAAGTTTCACCCCATGAGGAAAGAACATTTTCTGGGCACTGCTAACTCCCATTCCCTCCAAAAAATGATAACACTGTTTCACAGAATCAGAAATTTGAAAGCAACAATAAAATTGTGAATTCTAGTCCTGCCATAGACATAAAAGGTAAATCCCATTCTGTTTTCAACCCTGAATAATTTCAAAGTAATTGAAAAGTATAAAGTAAATTAATGTAGACATAAAATGTAAATAGAAACTGCCATGTTCACTTTTATAGGCTGGCTGAAGGTATTATGAATCTACCTTATAGGTAATATATGCAGTCCTTTAAATAATATATGAGAAGTAAAAAAAAACATTAATCAATTTGGAACATACATTTCAATAATTAAGGATGTATTTGGATGAGGAAACCAATCATAAATGAGGCTATTAATGCATAATAAGGGGGCAAGAGGAGCCTGGGTAGTTAATCAATTTTATCTTTGGAGCCCAACTATTCATAAATATATCTATAAATTCAATTACATTATTCACTGAACCATAAGGTCAACGTGCTCAGTGAAAACTGGATGAAAAAAAAAAACAGATTATGAAAGCTGAATCAAATTAGCAAGGAGGGAAGGCATTTGGCATTCCACAATATTGTGCAAAATCATTCAGATTCATTCTGTGTCACCTTTCCAGTTAGTTTTGCATGGCCATAGTTTTTATGCTGATGTCGACCTACTTCTCCATATATGCTATTTGAATAGATCCAGAGTATTTGGAACTATAATGAAGGAGAATAGAAACTCAGTCAAAAGATTCTGGCAGTAACGCAGGTTTTTGTTTTAATAAAGAAGAATTAACTAGCTGCTAGCCATATTTGCATGTTAATAAAGGTAAGTCAAAGTAGAAGAATCAATGACATTTCATTGCTTAAAGATATTGCTTTGCCATAGTAAAGCAATTGCTTATAATATTCAAATAGTAAAAATAAGTATACATATTTATGGTAAAGAAAAATTGCTTTGCTGCATTAGTGCAGCAAAAACGGAAAATAAAAGCTCATTTTTTCATCTGCAGAAACACTATGCTCTAAAGCAGCGTTTCTTAACCTTGGCAACTTTAAGATGTCAGGACTTCAATTCCCAGAATACCCCAGCTAGCACATTGTATGGGGAATTCTGGGCATTGAAATCCAGACATCTTAAATTCACCAAGTTGAGAAATACTGATCTAAAGTAACTAAATTAGATCAATCTCAACATCACCAAGTAAGCCTACTTGTTCTATTATATACCAGTACTGCCAGGGTAGGCTATAAATGATTTTCTAGGTCAGTTCACTGAATACTTTGGTACTGCACACTCATTTTCAATCTGACCAGTCGTTTTCATCGCATTCTGATTCATCATCCGAATCGCTGTATTCCACCGCAATCCGTCGAGAAAGAATTGTAGCCACATCATTTCCAACCAGCTCATGCTTGGCCTCCTGTTCACGCTGCTCTTGTACTTTTTTCAGCTGGATTCCTGAGACAAGCAAAGAAACATGGTTTTTGTGCTCATTTTTCCCTTAAAAAGCTTACAAATACACAGGACTGAAGCGTTCATGAAAATGTACCAGAATGAACATAATTAGCAATCAATAATTTACACATTGTCTTTCCAAACATGAAAATTATAAAAAACAAAACAAAATGCGGTCAAATGTGCCTATTGATGACTTGCTTATTTATAGCCAATGACTTATTTAGTATAATAAAAGCTTCAACAAGGGCAACATCTATATTTTTAGGGAGTATTTTTCTTATAAGCATGTGTGGCATAAACAGTTCATCATTTTTCTGAATATTATTCTATGTGGATAGGATAAGTATCTATTCAACTTAACAATAGTAATAACTTATGACATCTATCTTCATAGAAATTGGTATTGTTCATATGCTTTTTGATACTTTCAGATGTAGTTAAATGTATAATTACACGCTCAGAAGTTGGTCTATCCAAGAAAGGCAATTGGTTACTTGTAGTATCCATGGTTATAGATACACCCAACAGTTTCCTTCACTTATACCCTTAACTTAGGACTTAAAATACTTCCTAATATTTATTTACATAAAAATCGATATTGCTCATATATAGTTAAATGCATAACTTCCGATGTTGTTAAATGCATAATTACACACTCATAAATTGGTCTATCCAAGAAAGGCAATTGACTACTTATAGTATCCATGGTTGTGCATACACCCAACAACTTCCTTCACTTATATCCACTATGTATTTTGTGCCTCCTTGTCTCCCTGGGCTCTCCTAAATCTCAGGGACCTTATTTACGTATGTGTAGGCTGCAGGAATCACTTTTTCTTCTCACTGGGAGAAGGAAAAAACCATCACATCTCTCTCTTTCCTTGCTAAGAAAGCAAGTTAACATCATTGCCTTTTTGCAAGATGGCAGCAAAACAGAAAGACTGACTCTCCAGAAGGAAAGAGATTCCCCCTCTAAGAAAGAACCAGGATAGATGGCCTGTGGCTGGTGGGTATAACAAAAGAGTTGCTACTAGGAAAAAGCTACAGGAGAGGAAGAAGAAAGCTTCCCTTGTGCCTCAAGCAAATGACCCTCCGAAGCTGTTCCTACATAGTATGTAGGTAAATTCATCATTTACCAGTCAGGCTGTCCAAATGGTATGATCCACAAAGGACAAATGTAATACATCTGGAAGATACCACGTTGAGAAAGATTGGGCAAGCATTTAAAAACAGCCACACCATACTTCTGTGGCCGATGATCGTTCATCAAAAGAAAACCATAAATGCAACAGAAAACAAGAAAGCTGAGATACAGCTTTCAGCCTCGAACAGAGATCTCTAGTTACATCATGCGAGCGCCAAAGACCCAAAGCCTGTGTGATACTTAAAAGCACAGCTCAGGTTTTGGAAGTCTTACCCATCCGAATAGCTGCAAGAAGATCACTTCGAGCACCACTGATGGGTGACTGGATAGACTCCTGCATTTTAACCTCAGCTACTGCCGGGATGTGCAATGGAGACGATGAGAGAGAAGATTCTGCAGGAGGCCCTGGAGGAAGAGGCGGTGGGACGGGAGGAGGAGGAGCCGTAACAATATGCCCGGTAGGAGGAAGATGAAGAGTACCAGAATACAGAGTACCAGCCATTAGTCCAGAATGGGTAGGTAGCACAGGGATTTGGAGAGGACTAACAAAAGCAGTCTGTGCAGAAGGAATCATAAGTGGTGATGCAGAGGCTGGGCCTCCTGAAGAATTGTAATAATCCACCATCTGAGCTGCAATCATCCTATACATAATCAGAACAAAATACTTGTTAGTTGAAGTATCAATTAAGTCTGCAATGTAACAATCAATCAATTAATGTTCTGTTTGATTTGAACTTTAAAAAAATTAGGTTGCATTGCAGTGCTTCACTTTCTCATTACGTTTTTTTCCCCAGTAGAAAAAACTAACTAGAACATTTATTTGCAGCATCAATATTTTTCAAGTTGGCGCTTATTTAATCAGGAAAGCATAAATGATTTAGACGGGGTTTGTCCTCCGAGCTTGCTGCTTGGCTCCTAGATGTTTCATTACCAAATGAATATATAAACAAACAAGACACTTCACCCCAAACCCTGCTGAAGATGTTAGCAAGTTTGGTAATGAAACATCCACAAGCAAAGCAGCAAGCTCACAGGACAAACCTCTGCTTGAATCTGCAACCCGAGCTACGAATATTCTCTACAAATTCTAAGGCACAAATGATTTAGAATTATACACTACTTTCCAGCCTCAACATAATTTCCCCCATATTAATCTTTATCGCAACAGCTTACCAGGAAGTAGTAACTTTCCTATTTTGCTTAGATACTTTATTTAAGAATATGAAGCTCTGAGTATGGTTAACAACATGCAGTTCAGCATACAATCCACATATCACTGATATTTTGAATACAGAGATGTGGTGGTGCAGTGGTTAGAATGCAGTACTGCAGGCTACTTTTGCTGACTGCTGGTTGCCAGCATTTTGACAGTTCCATTCTCACCAGGCTCAAGGTTGACTCAGCCTTTCATCCTTCCGAGGTGGATAAAATGAGGACCCAAATTGTCAGGGGCAACATGCTGACTTTAAACCGCTTAGAGAGGGCTGTAAAGCACTGTGAAGCGGTATATAAGTCTAAGTGTTTTTGCTGTTCATCATGCTTATCCCTGTCTGAGACTATCTTGTTTGCTCTTCAGCATCCAGAATCTATTTCTATGAAACTCTTGAAGAGCAGGAGAAAAATATTTTAAATAGTTAGGTTCCATCAAGTCAGATATAGCCACTTACGACTGGACAGATGTTTGCCATCTCAGCCTGCCCTCCAGGTATTAAACACAGCAATCCCAAAACTATTGCAGTAATATATTTGATCCCATTTAACCATCTGATTCATTGTTCTATTTCTTCCAAACTAACAGAGAAAAGTTTCTAGTCAATCATCTAGTTGCATCATATGTTTAACATATTTGTTTCCTGATTGTATAACACAGGGGTCCCCAACCCCCAGGTAGTGGCCTACTATTGGGCAGTGAGTTGTTTAGAATCAGGCTGCCTGAAGCAGGGTATGAGCTGCATCCCCACTTGTGTAAGCAGTGAGTGATCTCATGCACTCCACCGCTCGGGCAAATAGAGCTGCGCATGCATGCACGCTTGGCCACTACTCACATGGAACCATCCCCTCTCTCCTTCCACCTCTACCGGTCCGCAAAGCCAGAAAGGTTGAGGAATTCTGGTCTGATATAAGGACAATTTACTATTTACAATTTACTAGTTATTTACCCATAATCTCCTGGTATTAATGTAACAGTGCCCAGAGCACCATCTAAGATTTGAGGTGGGGGTGGAGGTGGTTCTTGAGGCCTGTTCAAAGAAGCATGTTGCACTGCGGTAGAAGATAACCTATATTCATGTTCAAGGCCCTGTTTTGCAAGCATAAACTGAGATCCCTCTCCTGTTCCACACGAAGGCACATAGCAAAGTTGACGATGCAGTGAATGATTTGGAGTAGCAGGATAAGAATAACTGGTACTATCCGAAGCATGGGATCTGAAATTAGAAACAAGAATAAGGGGAGCCATAAATAAAATCTAGTAAACTCGCTCAATTTAAAAGATTTATCTATTTAACATTTTACAGTTTGTTAGTAATGAGATTATTGCAACATTAAATGTTAATGCAATATTAAATGAAAGCCACATCCACAAAGACAACTTTTCTCTAATTTTCAAATTATAGTATATTCCAACACATACCAAGGAAGACAGACAAGCAACATTACCAAGAAAAATTAGAAGATGAAAATAAAACTACAGATCAATGCAGATGATTGCATTTTATCAAAATCAAACCCAATCCAAAATTTTAACATTTTCCCCCGGGAATTTTGTGTGTGTGTGCACGCGCATAAAAGTAACTTTATCTGATGAGAGCGAGAGAGAGAACTGTTAGCTGGTCAAAAAACTTAGAAAACAGCAAATCTTTTAGTATTTAGCAGTTAAGACCAAGCAACATTGTCCTTGCATCCCTATCCTGCAGAGAAGTTAAATTAGTAAAACAAATTACACAAAATACTGTCATATGGTTAAAAAAAAGTGAAACAGATGCTCATCATCTTATTCAGATGGAAAGCCAGGGAGTTAACAAATAAAACAAAAAGACAAACCCTTTGGGCATCTGGGACTCTTTTGTGCCTCCTGCCTGCTCTTGTTTCTGTATGTCACTTATGAACTCAATGCCCATTTTCTTTCTCTCCCACTCTTCTTTCCTGGTCCTGACTTTTCTCACATTAACTTGATGATGCCGGCTTGAATTCAGCTTGTGCCTCTCTCGCTGAATCATAATGGGCACAATATAAATCATAACAAAAAGGATTACATACTGGATGAAAACATGAGAATTTCATATGCCAAGAGTTACATTAGACAGGCATATGTTTCATAGAACAATGTTACCTTTGTTTTCCATGGGTGATACAAAAAGCAGTTTTGAACCTAGGTGTGCTTCTTTTAATGGAACTGTTGCTTACAACAATCTGTTTACAACAAAGCAAGCCAATTTTTTTTTTTTGCCAAGCAACAAATAAATAAAGGCAGGCAGAAAAAGACATTAGACCAAAAGGCTTGAAAGGTGTGAATTAGCTAAGATAACAGAATGAGTAGGATTATAAAACAAAGGAAGAAAAAGGTGACTCTTTCAGATGGAAAGATCAGAACTTGTTATCAGAATATCACACAAAATATTATAGATTGAAAAATCTCTTCTTAATGCAGACAAAACAACGTATTGGCTAGAAATTCTAGAAATAAAAAATGTTTTAAAACCTGATTATGCAATAGTTAGTTGCAAAAGCCTCTGCCTTTATATGCCCAAGTTTTAAAATGAATACAGTATGATACAAGCAAGCCACAACAGATGTTAATGGAACAGTGAAATTTGTGGGCTGCACTATTTGTTATATTTGTTCCTTTCTTCAAATCAAGTAGCAGAACAAAAATTAAATAATGCCTGACCAATCTAGTTTAAACCCTGAACATACAGGCCTCTGGCTTAGCTCAAAGGCAACTAACAGATACAGAGTTTGATATCTCATGAGTTTTTTTTAACACCTCAGCTTTAAGCACACAGTGCCTGACACAAAAAGAGGCCATTTCCTATCCCAGGTTTCTATGTTTCTTTTTGCTGCAATAGGTTGTTCCAAAAAAGATCTTTTAAAAATAAGTCTTCATGGTTAGTCTAATTCAGGAAAACGCAGACACCAAATTGCCAAAGTTATCCAAAGTAAAAAAGAATGATAAATCTCTCTTAATACAAGTGGAAGTTATAAATCTGCAACTGATGAAGGATACTAAGCACCACTGAATATATAAATCTATTATCAACAGACCTAGTTTCAGGGGACAGTGACCCTTCAGAAGATGCTCCAGGGTAAATATTCTGAGACAACCTGTTGTCTGGTCTAAGTTCTTTGTCATAGGCCATCATATTCCACTCTTGGCGCCTGTTCCTTGCTTTTCTAACCTTTTTCACCTCACGAGTTGTGCCATCTATACGCTTTTGATCCTGATATAATATAAAAAGCAATGAAGCATGCAAAAGGGAGAAACAAGGAAAGAGCAAGTTTAATGCTGTTAAGAATATGAAAATAAGATGTGCAGGTGAGCCAAGCATAATCAGAGCATATATTAGATTCCATTAGCTATTTATATAAACAAACTATCAGCTACGTTTCAACATTTATAGAATATGGACATCTCATGGTCACATATTTATTTTTTCCCTCCAATATAAGATTTTAATGTTATAGTTTGCAAAACTTCCTTTATATGATCTAGTCAAAGCAATCTAACTAACAAATCAATAGTTTTTCAATACATCACATTAAGTAACTTGAAAATATTTTCTCATTACATGCTGTGAGTCGGTACAAATGTGTCTACAAATAACCTTTTGTCTTTCAGCTGCAAATTAAGTTTATTCAACTTTTAATTTTGTTCTTCAAATGAAGCATGTATTTATTCTGAAACAAGCTGATTTCCGCTTATCTTAAGACCAAGCCAGGCAGTTTGGTTTGGTTCTGTTTCTCTCAAGCATTTCTCAAGTTAACTGATTAGATATTTGTTCAATAGTTTAGGGATTTGGGTGGTGTAACCCAAATCAAATGAATGTTTTCAAAGTTTGGATGCATATAACTTTCAAATAGCTTCTTATAGTAGAGGCCAAGGGTATCAAACTCAAGGCCTGGAGCCCGGAGCCCTCCCGAGCTCCGTTTTCACTGGCAATGTGGTTTTCTGCAGAGCCTCTAGATCAGGGGTGTCAAACTCGATTTCATTAAGGGCTGCGTTTGACCTCAGGGGGTCACGGTGGGTGTGGCCAGCTCAACATCACTTGCGTCGGAAGCTGCTGTGGTGGCCCGAGCATTCTGCCAGTGAAAACAGGCTCCCAATCTCTGTTTTTGGCTACGATGGCATCCTGCAACCCCCCCCCGCCAGTGAAAATGGAGCTCAGGAGGGATGCCGCGACCCTCCCGAGCTCCGTTTTCACTGGCAGAGGGTTGCAGGATGCCATTGCAGCCAAAAACAGAGATTGGGAGCCTGTTTTCACTGGCAGAGGCACTGTGGGCAGGTCCTTTGCTGTTTCTAGGGCAGCCCCATGGCCCAGATCTAAGCACCCCATGTGCCGAATCTGGCCTCCGGGCCTTGAGTTTGACACCCCTGCTCTACATCCACTAACCTGTCTTTTGTGGCATTCTTATGAAACACTCTCTCTCTCTCACACACACACACAGACACAGCAGAAAAAGCAGCTTACTCTTTTAATTCTGTTCCTTTTTATGCATTACCTAAGAGCTTCAATCACTTAATTAGTTTCAGAGCTCCAGGGATTACTTGCACAGCATATACACACATTCATTTCAAAAAGTCTATCAAATTCCTGAATTTTATTACAACTACGATGCGAAAGTGGAGAATTCAGGCAACGTTCCTTCAAGATCTCATTTATATGCATTCACATTTCAAAGCAGTAAACATCATTCCACAATCTAGTCCATTATTTAGCTAAAACAGAACTGTGCTAATCTTTCAAAGCTGAAGCTTAAAATAATGGAAAGGTACTCCACTGTCCATTATACAGAAACCTCTGAACTGAAGGATTTAATGAAATTTCTGTAATAATTCAAAGTATTTTCTAAAATGTAGTTATATTGTAAAACTAAGGAAATTTCTTTAATGCTCCATTAACAAATCTCCAGAAGATTTTTATTTTTAAAATACAGTAAGAAAGCACACATTTAAGATGAAAGATAAAGGGATAGTTTGAAATACAGAACACCTTTGGTTTTTACAACAATTCTTATGCCAGGAACATTGTTAAAATACAGTATAAGCTATTTATCCTAAAGCAGGATTGATAAATTATGTTTATTTTTTTAAAAAAACTGTTTCGATTTACCTTCTGTCGTCTCTTCTCTTTTCTCTTATGCTCTGTATCTTGTAACATTTTTTCTTTCCACAGGTCAAAGAAGTAAGAAGGATCAGTATAAAATTTTAATCCATCTTTTTTATCATCTCTGTAAAAAAAAAAGTGGAACAAAACATTGTTTTAAAATGACCACTCCTCATGCTCCACTCAGTATGTGTTTGCAGATTTCACATGAAGTTAGTGACATAGTACATAAATGTTTATTCTGGGACATGGGTCACTATTTCTTCTCCATAAAAAAAGGTTAATTTCCAATGGAAAAGATCCCAGAATTCCTTTGGAGAGTTCTTCCAGACATAGCATAGAGACGTTACTGGGCCTAGTTCATGTTTGTCTAATGAACTCACAGGAGACCTTTGGGCCCAACCTATGTATGCCCCCATCAGATTCTGTGATGTTGCCTTGTTGTAGTGTCGATGGGCCTTACTGGAGAAGGTAAGTGAAGGATGCTGGGAGCATATGCGAAAAGTATTTAAAATCATTTAAGTTCCCAGCTAAAGCAAATGTGCACCTATACTGGGCAGGAAGATAATCATTTCAATGACAATGGGAAAGGCATATTTTCGTACTATTTTATTGATTGATTGATTGATTGAATTTTTATACCGCCCCCTAGGGACTCGGGGCAGTGTACAGCAATTAAAAACCCACATAACGTAACACCCACATGACAAAATCTAAAAACCAATTAAAAGAATTAAATAGCTGCTAATTTAAAATACAATTAAATTAAAAAATTAAACTGAGAAAATTTAAAATTAAACTAACATTTAAAATAACCCAGAGGTATCAGGCCAAGCCGGCTAGATGGAAAAAGTGAGTCTTCAATGCACGTCAGAAAGCTCGGAGGTCAGTAATGGTAGCTGGATACCTGTGCTTCGCGACGAAACTTCGGGCTATGCAGGAGAAATTTGGTTCACAATCTATTTGCTCAGTGGTGGTTGATGACTGAAACTCATAAGGGAATATCTCTCCCGCTGCCTTGAGTCCGGAAGCAGTAGACATTTGGGTAAGTTAGCAATGTTTAGTACTGTAAGGAGCCCCAGCCCGCTGTAATTAGTAATCAAATTACTAATGATCTGATGGTCATTTCAAAAAATATTTTCTTAGCGAGCACCTAGAAGCCAAGAGGAATATCCATGCTGAATTGTAAGCTTTATGGTTCTGGAGATTTCATGATGCTGCATGAGTGGTATTTTGCTTTTATATATATAGATTGGAGAAGGCAATGGTAAGGCATCATATATTTTGCCCAAAACACCCCACATGAGTAATACAAACATAGCACCAGATAATGGGCTCTTCAGACCCTATAGTTGTCAACACCCAACCCTCACGGGATTATTATTATTTATTAAATTTATATACCGCCCCCTCTCCCTAGGGACTCGGGGCAGTTCACAGCAGATAAAA
>JAEANM010006966.1:0-18145 GCA_017656035.1 Myanophis thanlyinensis
ATTATTTTAATAGGTTTTAAATTGTCATTGTATCTATGTTTTTTATTGGCTGTGCACCGCCCTGAGTCCCTAGGGAGGGGGGCGGTATATAAATCAAATAAAACTTAAACCTAAATTACACTAAGGATACATTTGTGCTATCAACCTATATAACCTATTTTTGTTTCTAACAAAAATTTTTAAAAAGTCATAAAACTTCATAAAGACAATATAATGTCTGCATCTAATTTGAAGTTAGTCCCATTTGGTTCAGTAGAATTTCTCCAAATCTTAAGGTTCTTTTTGACCTCTATGTGACCTCCATTTCATTGACATTTTGATGTTGGTTCAGTTGGGGGAAGTAGCCAATCCAGCCCAAACAAAATTGCTATCACGTTTCTTTGAAATAGAGTAGAAAACAAATAACTCCTAAAACAAATAATGTTTTTAACTATTTATCCCTGAAGATGTTATAATAGCTAGGGCTCCTTTATGAAATATTTGTATTCAGTTAAAATTGGATTTGTTTGTATGCAAACTAAATGCAACATTCAATTCTGAATCTGTTTATAATGTTACTTGAGCAACATTATTGAAATATTGGAAATAGCTCAAATTGTTTTATTCTTATAGGGCATTATAAAAAGTGGTCCAGGAGTAATATTTTATTTAAGTCCTCTATCATAAAGATTAATAATAATTTTAGTTAACATATTTAACAACCAAAATATTTTTCAATCATTGTCCTTTATGAAAATTATTTTTTTTCTTCTAAACTATCTTCTAAATATCTTCTAATTATCTTCTAAAAATACAGAATAAGTCAGGCAGTATTTTTCTTAACCCAAAGTGAAACATGGGCTATGTATTTCTGGAATAGTACTATTCTGGTTAACTTTACAATTACAATAATAAATTTAGATTATATTTTTAGATACAATTTGGCTTGTCTATCTGGTTGCACCAGACAAAATATATATTTAACAACTTTTATGAAGAAAATGTTTTGTTCATTAAAGAAAGCAGTCCCTTTCCCAGTTCCCAAATCTGAAAGTTCCCACATAAAGTGCAGTTCAGGTTGCAAAGAGCTCTAAAGTGAAAATACACCAGAAGAGAGATTTATTTACAGAAGTGAGATTCTTGAGAATTACTAGGGAGATTGTTTTAGCCAACAAATATATGTTTAGCTTCAGACTAGTTTCATTTTAAACTTAATTCACTTCTATGACCTTTGTGCTTTCCTGCCCTTATTTCTCTTGCCAAAAGATTGACAAATTATTTGCACTAGATTAACATTACAGTATGAAACATGTTTACCTGGAAACAGATTTCACTGAATTTACTGAGACCAAAATAGACATATATTGAACCATACATTTAAATCATAGCAATAACATTACTGGGATCAAAGCTGTATGAAAAATTTAAGTTGTAATAGGAATTGTGAAAGCCATGTTAAAACAAATGATGTACTGAATATGTTCAGCAAAAAACTATTTGATAAGGTTAATATTACCGGTAATTCTCTCTTAGATCAGAACAGCAAGTATTATGCCTTATGTTTCCATCTACCCAGCTCATCTGCCCTCCTTTAAACATCCTGTGTTTTGTTTGGTGATATTTTGTTCCACTATAGCCTGTAGGCATAAAAATCCAATATGGAAAATCCAAAATATACAATTGATTTTCTGGAAAAGACTGCAATACTGGATCAAATGATTTTTGACTTTCAAAACCTGAACTTCAGGTACAGACCATAACTGTATAGCATGTGATGTCTCTGGGGGACTATTGAAGCAGAGCTGATCAATTAAGTAGTAGATATGGCCCTACCATTGAACAGAATGTCATCTTGAACAACAGATGCTCAGCAACAGCATCAGTCTTCTGGTCTGTCCCCACCATTAGAGAAGCAAGCTATGTGTTCTGGCAAACCTTGCATTTTTTGAATTAAGTCTATTCAAGACCTTGCAGACTTTGAATTAAT
This sequence comes from Myanophis thanlyinensis, assembly GCA_017656035.1. Taxonomy (NCBI): domain Eukaryota; kingdom Metazoa; phylum Chordata; class Lepidosauria; order Squamata; family Homalopsidae; genus Myanophis; species Myanophis thanlyinensis. The sequence continues at coordinate 1,967 of JAEANM010006966.1, forward strand.
GTATTGTCATCAGTTGCTGTCAGTACAGACCTGTTTCCTAATTATTGCTGGAATATCAATTGTGGATATATTCTGAGTATGGAATGATGGGAGGGGAAAACCTCTTTTTTCCCCTCTTGTAATATATACTAATTTCTACATGATTGGTTAGATTGATAGGGAAACATTGGCTGCTCTGGCATATGGTTCTCCTTAATGGATTGCGGAGCGGGGGTGGGTGGGTTGAATAACAATATGATAACTATGATAACAATTGGTAGTAGCATCTTTTGCTGTTTCATTAGTTTTCAGGGAGTTGTAGCACAAATTAATTTTGTAATTCGATGTGGTATTTTTCTTATTTTAATGTCAGCAAGCATTTATTCAGTCCCCGTGGTCTTTTTAGTCACTTGTTCATTTTTTAGTGACTTTAATAAAGCCTCCAGAGTATGTGTAAAATAAAAATATTTATTTTAGTTTACATATTGCTTCATTTATAAGATGTGTATTCTGTTTTTATTGTTTTTTAAATAATCAAGAGTATTATTTATTGACGTGGTTTGGTTATTAAGTGCAATATGATAGAGTCAGATGGCTAAACTGAAGTCTGAGTCACTCACTACTGTGAAAATACCAAATGGAAGTGATTATGAGCTGCATTTTAATTTAAATCTTAGTATGTAATTTCTAATGCAAAATCCTTCTTAAAGTAGCACAAAAACAGGTCTGTACCTCACAAAAGAGATGGTAATTGTTACTGTTAAAGAAAAAGGGGGATAGTGGGGGAAGAGACAATTTTTGCTTTATACAATTTCAAACCTTTTGTTTGTATTTTCACAGCTATGTTGGCCAAACTCTTTTCTTCTTAGTTGCTTAAAAGATGACTGTAGAATGCAAAAGTTCAATATTTTTGGAAAACAGAAATATCTTTTTGGCAGTTTATTAGAGGACATGTTGATTCAATTCTGAAAGGCAGCAAGCTCTTAAAACTCCAAATAATGATTTATTGAATGGACACCATTGAAAATGGAGCCTAATGAATTGCTCCGGGGATTTGTATTTTGCATTTCTTTGGAATAAGAATGTAAGGGGGTTTTTTGTTTGTTTTTACTTTAAAGAAGTAAATTTGCATCCCTTAATTATCTGCTGTTTTGAGCTCATACTGCAGCCATTAATTCAAAATGCTAATGTCTTTTGTTCAAAATAGCAGAATTGCAAAGACACTAATTGAGTGCTGGAAAATAATATTGTACACTGCCTTAAGATAATAGCTATTGGCTAATGTTGGCTAAAATGAGCAGTCTGCATTTTTATAGAACTGTTCAATCTTTAATTTCTAGAATCTAATTAATGCTTCACCTTTGATATTCACTAAGTTCAAAGGATCTAATGACATAGCTCTCAATTGTAATTAACAGAATAATAAAATACAAAGATTGATTAAAGAACAGATAGTTAGTGCAGATACCTTGCTCCAGAATCTTTTGGGCTTGCACTCTTTAAAAAAAAATTGTTTAGCTTCCTTTGCTTTTCCCCCCCTGTATTGCTGATCTAAAATGTTTTTAATAAAAAGGAGAGTAATTTTAAAGACATTGCAACATATTGCAATGGTTCTTGCGACCTAGTATGTTACAGAATTTAAGGATTTCCAATCTCATAGCATTTCCTCCATCTAGTTTTTGCTTAGACAATAAATGTTTGTTATACCTTATCACTAACGCATCTAACAGCAATAATGTATGTGGCACAGCTTAACAATGGTAGGTTGAGAGAGATGAATGCAGTCAGTCAGACATATTGTAGCTTACAGAATGTATGATGGTTAAAATTAGTAAGAACATGTAAATAAGAATATATAAAAATGTACTTTTAAAAAAAAATCTAGTGTCTTAGAAATTACATTAAAAATAACTTGTATTTTCTAAAGGAATTAGCAAATATGGACAGATGGATTTTTCCTTTCAGTAAATAATAGATTTTGGCACAGTGAAGTGTTCCTGAATTGAAAACATTAAGACATTTGAATTTCTCTTGGACAGTTTAAAAAATGACTATAGTTCTTTCTCTTATATTCTGTTTCTATGATCAGTTAAATCTATGTTGGTCTTTGTAACACCATTTTGTCAGTTAATACCTCTTCTAGCACTTTTCCAGCTAAAGTTGTGGAATACTGTTGGTTGTAATTAAGACCACCCTGCTCTTCCTTGTCACTTGTGGTATTTGCTTTCCTTATCTTCATCTCTATGTGCCTCTGGCCATAGCCATTCTCTCTTATATACCATAGCAGTAATTGCTACTGTTCATTGTTCACTGTAATTGTTACTGCTGAGTGTTAGATCTAAAAAGATGATTGCATGCATAAGGAACATTTAGATCATTTGGATGAGAACATTTTGGCAAACAGACAATAAGACATATATGTGTGTAAGGCTACATGATTTTTTAATTATATTTTATATAAACACAATAGATTCTTCAAAATGTTAATCAACCAAATACAGCAAAAATAGATGCTACATAGTTAAACCTACAAAGTTCAAGATAGACATCGTGAGAAACTTGTAAACTGTATTGTATTAATTATCAGACAGTGAAACAGGTTGTCATATGAATTAGTTCTTGACTGGAGGTATACAAACAGCTGTTTTGCCCTAGAACAGTAGTGGCGAACCTTTTACTTACTGAATGCCGAAAAGTACATGCTTTGTGCATGCCACCCGCACTTGTGTGCAGCTCCTCCACATGTGCTGCATGTGCAACTGCACTATCAGCACATGCATGCAGTTTTTGCACATGCAATGCACGCATGCTGCATGCAGGCACTCGTGCACACCTGAGCAATTGCATGTGCATGCGCAGGAGAGCTCTGAAGACAGCTGGATTTCCTGCTGCAATTGCATGCATGCAGAACGGATGCCCAAAGACCAGCTGGGTCTCTGCAATTGCACATGCATCCATGCGCAATCACATTTGCATGCTCAGCTGGAGGTAAGTTGGCCAATAGTTTGTGTGCCCAGCAAGATGGCTCTGCGTGCCACCTGTGGCATCCATGCCATAGGTTCGCCATCAAGGCCCTAGAACTTTCAAACCCTCCCCCAAATGAATCCAGACTATACATTTGGCTGTTCCCCCTTTCGTGATGTCACTACATCAACAATCATATTTCCTACAGTCCTAGGGTTCCCCCACCCCCCTTATATGTGGGATCCACAGTGGAAGAAAATTGCTTGCCTCAGCTTTAAATTGAGAAGCAAATGATCTTTGCAGTTTCAACATTGAAGGAACGAGTGAGAAGTGGTTTTGAAAAAAGTGTGTCTTCTGAATAATTCCTCTTCACCAAAATAGTTGCAACAGGCATACTGCTTTCCATCTGCAGCAGAAAACAGTGCCGTGTATCTTTCTTTGTAGATAAAAATGTTGTACGTGATTGTAGACATCTCTGAGCCTGTGACTCACACTCATTTGTCATCAAATATATTCTCTATTAAAACAAAGTTCCCATGAGATACTATAGACCACAGGTGTCCAACTCATGATGTCATGTTGCTGTCACGTGACATATCGCAATGTTTTCCCCTTCACAGAGCTGGGGTGGGTGTGGCCTGTGTGTGACACATGAGGCCCGCATGTCACCAGTTTGACACCCCTGCTATAGACTACTACTAGTTTAATCCAAACAATCTGGAGCAGCTGGGAAAGCCTGTTTGGATTTAGGAATTTAGAGGCATCTTCCAGTTGCTAAAGTAGTTTGCCTGTATTACATCCAGACATGGCATCCTACTGAAAGTAATGTTGTTTAGGTTGATAGCATACCGCTGCACATTTGATTCACAAAGAGAAAAGGAAGGCATCTTTTGTATTCAATTGTTCTTCAGGAGCAGGAAGCAAGAGGAGGCAAAATATTATCTTTCTATTTGCTATGATCATTTTTGTGTACAAGAACTAAACTTTCAAATGTATAAAGTGAAAATTACTAGCACAATACACTACTACTAGCTTCTTTCCCTGTGAGGAGCACAGCCCAGTGCATAACTTCCTAATTTTGTTTCACAAATCTGCATTTGTTTTATATAACTAATTCATCTAGTGTCCTTTGACCATGATAAACTAATGAACTAGGAAACTGTTTTGTGAAAGGGGAAGGAGTTACATATGAACCTCAGAGTGACCAGTGTACTTGGAAGTTTTTCTAAGTGACTGTTTCATGATGTATCATTTCTTTTCAGGTTTTTGTCAAGCCGGCAAAGATTTGCGATTAGTATCGCTGCGTATGGAACAGATTGATATCCCACCAGGCTTCCTGTTGGTTGGAGCTAAGTCGCCAAATCTTCCTGAGCATATTCTAGTCTGTGCTGTTGATAAAAGATTTCTGCCAGATGACCATGGAAAAAATGCACTTTTAGGTAAATGTGAATTCATTCATTATTCCTCATAATGTGACAGATTTTCAGAGGACTAAATGTGTGTTATATTAGATTGATTCATTTCAAAGCTTTCTCCCTGTACTCTTCTGATATAGTTTTTGAAAGCTTTTTCACTAGAGAAAAAATTGTTTGGAATCTTCCACTTCATTAAGTACAGTTATTTGTCAGTATTAGCAAACCTATTAAGAGCATTATTATAGACATAGATTTGAGATCCAAGGAAACGTTTTTCCTTCAAAGGGAAAATTTATTAGGGAAGGTACATGCTTTACTAGAATGACTGTCTTTGACCTTCCTTTTTCATCAGTTCTCTCAGAGATCCTCAATTTACAACCATTCATTAAGTGACAATTTGAAGTTACAATGACACTGAAAAAAGTGACTTATGACCATTTTTCACACTTGTGGATCCAATCTGGGGTGGTTACCAAGACCAGAGGTTTAGTTGTTCAAATTTGTGGACTTGTACTGGAGCCTATCCTGAGGGAACCTCTCACTACCAGAATGTGTACTTTGGCTATTCTATGCACAGTATTTATGTGGTGCCCGGTTGGGTGTGACTTCCTATTGGTTGATTGGGGTGTTGGTTGCCACCTATTAAGTTGTTGGCTGTTGCTTCTTTGTGCTGTCAAGTCCTCGGTTCCTAAGTACCTGATCCCAATCAGCTGATGGTAAACTCCTGCCGACTGCGAAGGGACCCATTTCAATCATTTCCCTGGCTATCTTTGTACTTGCTTGGCCAATAATCTTACTAGCAATGAAATTGAATGTATTTTCTTGTTCATTACAATATGAGGCTATCAATGATTTAGGATCTCCTTGTCTGACCACTCACTTGTCTTCTTGTAATCTGGTGTTTAGCTTCCTCCCCATTTGTCCTACATACTCACAGGGGCAATCCATGCAGGGGATCTGATTGATAGATTTCATTAGAAGTATCTTCCATCTCCACTTATGAGTGCTGCAGCATCCTCATGATCATCTGATTAAAATTTTGATGTTTGACAACTGGCATCTATTTATAACAGTTGCAGTGTCCTGGGGTTATGTGTCTTCTGTCAAGCAATGTCAATGGGGAAGCCAGATTCATTGCATGCAGGGATTTTGTTTTAAGCCAGAGAAGCAAATACACAATAAATATTGCACAACTGCAGTGATTAACTTAACAGTTGTGGCAAAGAAGGCTGTAAAATAGGATAAATCGATTAATATCTTGCTTAGCAATGGAAATTTTGAGCTCAGTTGTTACTGTAAATTGAGGACTACCTGTATACAGTTGTAGCTTATATAACAGCTACTTTTGCTTTTCATGGCGGAGGTGCTGTTGTAATCCATGCAGTGAACTGGATCATAATTTAGTGTGATTGGTTTAGATCACCTGGTTGAGCATTGTCGAACAGGGCTTGGCTATAATTATTTTCTCCCTGATTTTCCATTTGGAATATGAATAAAGTGGTGTTATAGCATTTTCTGTTAAAGCACATATGAATGCTGTAATATGAAATGCATATTAGCTTGTACAATTTTGTATAGCTTTGATTATTTTTTTCCAGCCTCCAGATGTATTAGATTTCAGCTCTCATAATTTTCCAAAATTGGCCTCTGCTGGTTAGAGTGTATGGGAAATAAAACTCTAATAGATACATTGAAAGTATTATGTTTTGGAAGCATTTAGGAATCAGAAGGTATAGCTGCAACTTTTTTCACCACATTCTTTTTCGGCATCCTGGAAATGATGGTATTTCTACAGGATCGGATCAGAATTATAGCAGTAGCTTAAATATTACTTTGTAAAAGCCTATTTGTGGCAGGAATGCAAGTATATAGGTTAGTCCAAGATCAAAGACAGATAACAGAACAAAGCAAGGATTTTGGAGATTGGCATAAACAATTCAACTGAGGCAAGGGCCAGCTGGATTATAGTGTTCAAGTTTGCTCACGTTCACATGGAAATTAATGATTCAGGGAAGAGTGAATTCCTCTCATTTGGAATAACCAGTTTCTAATCCTCTAAATCAGCCCTCTGTTCTAAATAAATTGTATTATAATTCCAGTTCAACCATGAATAAGCAGACAACCTGAGAATCTGTAAAAGTGTAGGTTTTGCAAATACATTCTCTGGAATACCTGAATTTCTATACTGTGTTGCACATAAACTTTGATAAATATTCTGTTCAACTATCATTTAATTGCTTTGTAATCCAATGTTCCAATCTCTTTATTCCTAGTGTTAATGTAAAAATTGTGAGTTTTTTAATTTGTGCAATGGAACAAATTTTCAAATGTGTGTAAAGGAAGTAGCCTTTTTCCTTTGCTTCTTTGCTGCCCATGTTTAGTTTTTGGCAGATGGTATTTTTCTTAGAAGACTGAAATATTGAGGAAGATAAATTAATACACTTTGTGTTTTTGATAACTCTTACTTTTGGTAACTGCCTTGGACACATCCCTTGGGTTTTCTTGGCAATGTTTGTGGAGTTTTAGAAGCAGATTAACTCAAATTTCATTTAAACAAGAAAAATAGTCTTTAAGCAGAATTAAATTTGAAAATGTGAGTAAATTTTTCAAAATGTAAATGTATATTCTTATTTTTTTGTTGTTTGAAAGTTTCTGTTTCTAAATTTATGGACTGTAATTTATCCATCTTTTAAGTTCCAAATCAAGTTTTTAAATCGAATGGTGTGACAATATGATGCTATTAGCAATATTGATAGGCTTCTGCTGATTACTTCCTCTTCCATTTCCAAACATTTGGAAGAGATTTTTGATTCTGGAAAGGGGGAGGCTACTGGTAGGTAAAAGAATGTGCATTGACAGGTGTTCCATTTTGTTGTTGCTATTGGATGCAACCCATAATTAAAACAACAACAACGGACAGTAGCATTCTTTTCTTTTGCCACTGTGACAGCTAAAGCAACCAACTAACAAAGGCATTACAGTTGAGAATATATTTACCCTGTCTATCTTTATGTTGAACAAATTGCCTAAATAATTAAGAAAATATATTGATGGTTATGCAAAGTCCTTTCTGAAATCAATAGAAAGCCTACAAGATCAAACAAATATTTATATCCCTAACTATCTAGGAGAATTCAATTCAAGATGTATTTAAGCCACCTTGCCAAGCTGGTTTGACCTGCTGACCTTTCTTTTGTGTTGTGAACAAATTACATTATTGTTCAATAATAAGCAATAATAAACTTTCAATTTTCATTGAAATTTTCATATTTATACCTCACTATATTGCAAAAAATCTCTGCAATGAGAACATGGATTATTTCTTACACCAGGAATTTCCATAGAACTGAAAGTATAAGTATTTTCCATTCTCATCTCCTGTAGCTTTAAATCAGGAGTGTTGGTCCACGGGACAGATGCATCATGTGCTGGCCACACCCACTCCCAGTTTAACGAAGGGGAAAAAGTTGTGATACAGCACGTGATGACAACATGTTGTTGCGAGTTGGACATACTTGCTCTAAATCATTTATCCATATCAAAAGAAAAAGCCTTTGAAAATTCAAGTAAAAATGTAGTATTATTTTTTAAAAAATAAGGAGATATTCATGGAAAAATACACCTTTGGAATTAATTCACTAGTAGAGAAAGATGTCTTTGCAAAAAGGTCTTAAATGTCTTAATGGAACTATTTGCTTTTCCTAACAACTATTATTCCATGACAGTGTTCACAATTTGGTCTTTTTTGGTATTTTGGAACAGGAATGGGAATGTTTCTTCCTATTTAGATTTCCTATTTACCTCTGGTAAAATCTATTGGAGCTTCCATTCAGCACAAATTATCTCAAAGTGAGGCTATTATTCAGAGTTAGAGATACAAAGTTAGAGATGTTACTTGCCTTTGTATGGTATCTAATGAGGCGAGGAAAAAAAGACATTTGCATTCTGATGTTCTTTTTTTCCAAACTTTTTCTTCAAAGCTTTCTCAGTGACTTTTGTAATTATGGAACGAGGCAAGATGGAATATCCTAAGATTGTTAAACTTAAATGGCACCATTGACGATGGCCTGGGAAAGGTTTGAAGCCTAAAATTTAGATATCTAACAGTTTGAATATAACCCACAAATTCAAGCATGGACATCCACAAGGGAAGGATGATGTGTGACAAAACGCTACAAAGTAAATTCTGCCATTAATATTATGCAGAGTTGTAACAACTACAGAAAGGTGGGACTTCTGTCATGATAGCATACTACACATTTTGCAGAAGAGATGCCTAGGGGTACAAACAAGGGAAGTTTGATGATACTTGGAAAATATAGATATCATTATTCTTTGTTCTTTAAACTGTCAGCATGCAGAGGGAAATACATTAATAAGCTAAGAAGATTCTAAGAAGAGAACTTCAATAGAAACAAAATTATCAAATATCCAAGAAAAACTGTAAGACTATCATGCTTTTTTCTAACCCTGCAGGTTTTTCTGGAAATTGTATAGGCTGTGGAGAAAGAGGATTCCGATATTTCACTGAATTTTCAAACCACATTAATTTGAAACTCACCACTCAGCCAAAGAAGCAGAAGCACTTAAAGTACCACCTAATAAGAAATGCTCAAGGTGTGCTGTCAAAGGGACCTCTTATATGTTGGAAAGGTAAGAAATATCTTCTTGGATGTATCTGAGTCTGTGTGGGGAACATTAAGAGAATTGAATTTTAGAATGGCTAAATAATACATTGTTTTGATATGCTTTTTTTAAAAGAGGGAATTTCCAGATGATATGATATAGTAAGCTAGCCTTTTAGTTTGCAAGATGTGATATATGGCTTTAGGTGTTTCTTATCAGCCACTGAAGGACCTTTTTCCACATTAAATGACAGCCTTCTTCAATCTAGATTATCCAACTATCTTTAAACAACATAGAATTCATCTTCAAAGCATGTTAATTTCTCTTCCAAAGTAGTTTACTTCATTTCTTCTTAATCTTACACTTCCAATAAGGAACATAGGATATTTTTTGCCTCAAAGTAGCCCATAAAGTATTGAAGTTGAAAGGTAAAAGTTATGCTTATGTCATTGAAAAGAAAAAATATATTTGAATGCTTCTGAATTGCTAAGATGAAGAGAATCATTTATTCTAGGGTATAATTTTTTTTAATTGGTGGAAGATTGTATAATTCCCCCCCATTTCTCCCCCCCCCCCCCAAATTCAGCTATTTCTGTTGTGTAGAGGCTAACTCCCAAAATATAGCAATAGCAAAAGGTCTTAGACTCGTATACCACTTCACAGTTGTATAGAAGCAGTTTACAGAGTCAGCATATTGCCCCGAACAATATGGGTCATCATTTTACCAACATCGGAAGGAAAGAAGGCTGAATCAACCTTGAGCCTGGTGAGATTCGATCTGCCAAATTTGCAGGCCGCCTGCAGTCAGCAGAAGTAGCCTGAAGTACTGCATTCTGTCCACTGCACCACCGCGGCTCTATATCTTAATTTTGGAAGTTAGTCTCTACACAATAAAAAATGTTGTGGAACAAGTTGCCTGCCTCTGGTCTAGTGCAGTCTCTAACAGATCATTTCATGGTAAATCAACACTAATACAATGAGTGTATGCATGTTTACTTGGAAGTAAATTGTCTTAGTGAAATTCTCTCCTAAATAGTTGACTGTAAAAATACAGCATAAGAAATGTGTGGAGATAGTGGAGATAAAGAAGTTAGCCTAAGCAATTGAAATATCGAGTTCATCAGATACAGCAAAGGGTAAAACATAGAATTCAAAGAATTTCATATAACAATTTATGATATATGGATTTTTGTTCCAGAAGTGTCAACAAATAGTGTTTAACATGATAGCCTTGTCACACATTTTCCCTCAAAAAGGACATCTTGAAAATAACCCTGTAATCCAGTCCTATGGCTGTTTAGACTATGCCAGCAGCTTCTCCTTGTCTTGGCCTAATTAATACAACACTCCTGAAGGTGTGGTTGTGCTTGGTATAACCCCACTCCATGTCTTGTGCAAGGCCTTATATAGTAGAATGATAACTAAGGCTTGTTTAGCGCAATGTCCTAGAAGTGTTTCTGTAGACAGTATGAGGAATATACTGATGTTGTAGTTCTATAAGAGCCCTTTGTTTTGATGTTATCTTTTCTCCCATGCACAAGAAATGAGGAAAATGGTAATATTGGACACATTTGATTTTAAGATCTCTCTGTATGAAGGTATGCTTTCTTTAAAATTATTCTTGTATTTCTCATAACAAAGTTAGGATCATGGCTGCTGCATGAATTTTCTAAAGGCTTCTAAACTGAAAGTAATCTTTAACAAATTCCAAGAACTTTGCTTTTTAATTAACTCTTTTGATTGCATAATAACCATGTTTTGTTTTGTTTTTTTTGCATACAATATCTGTCCTGCTGCATTGTCTCACTGTCCACCTGGCTGCTTAAATATGTATTATAGCTGCTTTACTTGCAGAATGTAGAAGCAAGCACTCTTCTGTTGCTAGCCATTCTGCTAAACCTAGTTCTTCAGCATCTCCATCTGTGACCCCTGAGAGTGGAACAGCCAATGGATACAAGCCAGGGTTCACCCAGACAGGTAGGAGATGAGAGTCCATTGCATCCACACACTTGTGACGTAGTGATTGTGATGCCATGACAGTTCCTTTGTAGCTGTGAAGTTCCCAATCATAAAATTTCTGGTTGCGATCATCTAGGTGGGAGTGCTATGTCTGAAATTATTATATAATAAAAGATTTTAAGTTATAATTTATTCGAGAGTCTGTGTCAAGAAAGAACAGAGTTGTTGCCAACCATCAAAGGATGGACTATCTTAGTATGTTGAAGCTTTGTTCTATATATTTGGTTCAGTAAGGCTTGCAAAGACTTCCTACTGAAGTACAATAAAAACTCTTTGGGGCCTCTGTTCCCTCAGGATTTTATGGCAGGTTATATCTTTCTATTGCTTATATAGGTTAGTAGGAGGTTTGAATGGAAGTTCATGATACAGGCTCCATGTATATTTTGGAGTCCTATGTGGAGACTTTAAATATATAGAGCAGATGTCTCACTTCAGGCTGTTGTCCTACAGCGTGAATTGAATGTAGGACTGAAGTAAAATTTTGCAAGGGTAGAATTCCTCATTCTGTATTTAGTGTGATCTGTCCTCAGACCATTGGGAAGATTCTCCCCCGCCCCAACAGTTTAAGTGCTCCCATTATTTTCATAAAATCAAGAGTAGCATTTGAATACAGAACTACTTTTGACTTGTTGTTGCTTGATGAATATATATGTTAATTTGAATTGGAATTAAAATTTGAAGGGACATTACAGCCAACTAAATCTTTAACTATGATTTAGAGAATGAAAGTATTTCCAGGGGAGGTTTTAAGCTGTTGTCTTCCAACTTCATTCGCAGAATTTTCAGCAGTTCTTTGAAATCTCTGCTGTGTTTCCTCAAATTCTTCCATCATTTTCTTATCACAGAGGGGAAAACAACTACAAGGAAATTTGTTTTCCTTGGTGGATTGATGAATTATCTGTCTCAAAAATATCTGATCACCATGCTGTTATACATGCAATATACTATTTCTTTTTGTCTTCTCCATTTCTTCAGGGGGAGATAATTTCTGCCCATCTTAATTATGCTTAAGTGTTTAGTTGGGATTAGTGTTAATAAAGATTAAAAATAGATTTGCCCTGGAACACAGTTGTAAAATTAATGAAATAACTATATTAGAAGACAACATATGCAAGTGTATAGATGAGTAGTTGTGATTTTAACATTGCTGTGTTTGTATACCAATATAAAGTGGCCACATTGAATTTTGAATTTTAAGTCTTTGTTCTTTAAGACCATTGTGGCAAAAACAGATTTTTGCAGTAGAAATATATCATTATTAAAGGAGATTAATATTAATTACCAATACTTAATCCACTCTTTAGTAATGTTAAGAAATAGAAAATACCATATCACAAGTGCTTAGCACTGCCTACTAGATCAGGGGTGTCAAACTGAAGGCCCGGGGGCCAGATCCAGCCCACGGGATGCTTAGATCTGACCCACAGGGCCACCCTGGAAGCAGCAAGGGACCGGCCTGCGTGGTCCTCCCGAGCTCCATTTTCTTTGGCAGAGGGTTGCAAGAAGCCATCTCAGCTGAAAACAGAGCTCAGGAGCCCATGGCAGGCGCCCCTCGACCCGAGTGACATTGAGCTGGCCACACCCACTCTGGCCATGCCCATCCTGGCCCCCTAAGATCAAACACACCTGTGATGTGGCCCTCAATGAAATTGAGTTTGACACCCCTGTACTAGATTATCTGAGGTTAATCCAGTAGTGGGATTCAGCTGGTTCGCACCAGTTCAAACAAACTGCAACAGGCTTTTCTTTTTCCCACCTTATGGGGTTAATCCTGTCAGGAAGGAGACATTCTGATGTGCCTTTATATATTGTTTCTAACCTAAACCTTATCTTTATTATTGCCCTCCTTAAGTGTTTACCGAAGCTGCCTCTGGGTCAAGCCTTGTTACATTGTAACAACCATTAATGGTTCCTGGCAGTATGCCCAGACTTTCTATATCCTGAACGGCTTCTCTGGAATTTTTTTTCCCTTTGCTGGTATTTTTGTTCTGGCACTTTGGAGGAGGGACTGGTTGGATTAAGAGCTGTTTACATAAGGGTTGGCATAACCATAAAAGAAATGGCTAAGAGGCGGGATGCAAGCTTGGCACTCTGTCTGATTTTTTTTACTGCCTTTCTGGGGGCATATGATCTTTCCTTAAATATGGATAATTACCTTAGGACATCTTGTGAGGTGAGTGAGACCAGCTGGTACAAATGGATCTAATGATAGCTTCTCCTGGGTGGGAAAGGCTGCTTTGTCAGTTCACTGAGCATAGGAGTCTTGTCTGTGGAGATTTTTCAGTCATCTAGGTTGGTTTCCAGAAAGTCCAGTTGCGTCTTGAAAAAGCACCTTTAAGATAGGAGTGTCTTGCATTGCTTTAGAGTGGCCAAGGCACATGATTGCTCACTGATAGTAAGTGGATTCTCCTTCCAATTTGTTTTAGTTTTCTCTCATGATAGTAAGGCTTAGTAACATGGCACCCTAGAAGAATGAAATATTTTGAGAAATATTAAAAAGAAGAATATATTCTCTGGATAAGAAATGGAAAAACATGTTTTCTTAGACAGAGAAAGCAGCCCCCACCTTCCTTAATAGCCCACAGCAGATGTCAGCACTTAAGAGATAAAGAGATAGATAGCTCTATTCATTAGCAAAAATTATCTGCAGCAAGGTCTGAACAAAGGCAGAATAGATTAGTCGTCACTCAAGATCCAAAACAGGAAGAAACACATTATGACACAATAGGAATTGTCCAATACCCTTTCAGGACACAATCCCCATTGTTACATCATCTCAGAGAATCCAAACTTCAACCAAACATCTCAGACAACCTACAGAGTCAGCTACATAGCCCCATGGGAGTCTGACAACAGCAATTAAAATACATGTTCTTGTATAGGAACAGGAAGTTCAAGTTCAAATCCCAAGAGAAGGTATAAAAACCCCTCATTCTCAATTCCATGTCATTCTGCTTCATCATTAAACCATCTTTCCAATCAGTTTTCAGTGTCTTTCTCCCAGCTTGAGACTGAACCAGATGCATATTTCTTCCAACACAGGCTTGAAGTTTGTTTAGATATCTGTGGCATGTATTAATATTATTGTGCTCCTGACAAGCTTGGGAGGGCAGAGACTTAAACCTAGGTCCCCTATATACTTTGTTAATTTAGCTTGGCATTTTGTAGCCCAAGTATGCCCACCCACTTTCTGGAGAGCTTAAATGACCTCTTTGCTAAAGAGTTTCACTTTATAAGCAAGAGTTGATGGCTGATAGGTATCATTGCATTTTAACTATTTTAATTCCTCGAAGTGCTCTGGCACCCTGCCTGATTTGTAACTATGGCTTGTAGATATTGCTGATGAAAAAGAAGGTATTCAGACAGAATTCCATGATGGCTGTGACTGTCATTGATCTTCAGTGTGTATTTCCCCCATTGCTAATATAATGATTGGTATTTAGGGCAGTTTTTTACAAGCAAAGAAACTTTTTGTATTTTTGTACAGGTAATCGTTGACTTACAACAGTTCATTTAGTGACCATTCAAAGTTACAAAGGCATTGAAAAAATGACTTATGACCATTTTTCACACTTAACAAGTGTTGCAGCATCCCCACGGTCACAAGAGGCCAAGCAAAGCAAAGCACGCCTCGACGTGAGTGACATCGAGTTGGCCACACCCACCCAATCACATGACCACCCAGCCACACCTAGCCATCCAATCATTAGGGCAGAGAACCAGTTGTTAAATTATTTGAATCTCAACACTGGGTTAATTGTGTTTTGAAAATATAGGAATCATATATATATATATTGTGTTAATAAACTTCTTAATCAATTTTAGAATATTTCAGCACAAATTGAAAGAATGTTTAGAATGCTATTTTATGAAAACTTTGACTTCCATAATAATGAAATGAATAATGTGTAATAATATGTAAACTAAGTAGTTTGGCTATTTTTGCCAAGATGGTAAATCTATCTTCCATACTCCCCTTTTCCTTATCAGCTGATCATGGTTTTATTTACTTGGTACCTTCTGTATGTTTGCTTTTTGGTCAATGCAGAGTTGTTAAATCCTTTTTACCTGCTGCCAGAAGTGTAATCTTTCATTGAAAAAAACAGTCACATTATCTTTATCAAGCCATTTAAGTTTCACCAGCAAGATTGTGTGGGTGAAAAGAGGCGTTTTGTGTTTCAAAAAGTGTTATGGGAGTAACTCAGGGCAGAGATTTTTTTTAAATGTGTCATTGATTATTGATCCACATACTCATAGACACAAATTGATGAAAGAATTTACAAGTTAAGTAAATAGCACTGAAGGTTCTGAATAGGATAAAAAAAAACAAATAAATAATAGAGCAGCATTTGGAATAGTCTTTCGCAAAGTGGTACCCAGGAAGTATATTAGTCTATAACCCATATTGTCCCCAAAGTGATGATGGGAGTTATCATCCAATATCAGGAAATCATACAGGTTAAAGAAGGCTAGTTGACAAAAATAGTACTAAGTAGTGCAGTCTCCTTCTCAAACTCTGTTCACTGACCACAGAAACAATATTTTTAAATGAACTGGTTTATTACGGCACAATCTTCCAGAGATTAGAGTAATGGAAAATATTTCAGATTTTATTTACCAGAACAGTAAGATTTACCAGTTAGAATTTGGCATAATATGACATTTAAATTTAAGGAATTTATTTTGGGTACCAGTACAAAATATAAATTGCTGTCTTTCTATACAGAAATCCATTCCCAGCCATCTACTCCCACACAAGCTTTTCTATTTTACAAATATAATTTTGAGTGGATGGTGAGGACGCCTTTTATTATATAATTGTCGAAAAATGGACAGGTAAACATAATTTGTCATTTTCTGCTAATTGCTTTCAGATTTAATAATATATTGCCATCTGCCTTTGCATTTTTCTGGATTTGTATCTTTATAAAACTCATAAAGCTCCTGCATTAATAATAATTCATGTGCCTAAGTTTCTCTATGCAGTATGTAAAGTGAGTTGAGCTGAGAAACAGTTACTTGTTCAAAATCATCAGTAAGCAACATGGATGAGCAGAGATAATTTCCCCTTAGAAGTAGACTCATACGATATTATCTCTACAAATTAATAATGCACCTGATCTTCTTGAATGCTGGAGTGGTGATGTAGTAGCAGTAATGAAGATGGAGATTAATA
>JAEANM010006967.1:0-18144 GCA_017656035.1 Myanophis thanlyinensis
ATTTGTATTGTATTGATATTGTTTTTATTGGCTGTGAACCGCCCCGAGTCCTTCGGGAGAGGGGGCGGTATATAAATAAAATAAATAAAATAAATAAATAAATCTTCCCATGACTCCAAAGAATTTGTAAGGAAAGAATCCATGTGTGTGTCTCCTTGCTCCAAAGAAACTGATGTATTTATAATACAGCAAGAGAAAAGCAAATATTAAACCACAATACAAGGGAGAAGATACAAGGAAGCTGGAATCATAGTTTGCGTTTCTATTCTCCTCCCTGCTCTTAACTTGAAGATGTAGCCAAGCTCTATTCTTACTGTATCTCAACATGGAGAAATATAGGAGCATTTTTATCAATGCTAATGCCAGTACAGACAGAGCTTCATCATATGGTTCTATGGGCTATTTTAATGAAGGTAGGATGGGATATTCACCTATTCCAATTTATATGTAACTGTATGTCTGCCCAAAACTCTGATGAATACCTTGCAATATCACAATGCTACTTTTATAGAAATCCTCTTGCTATACCTCTGGAAGAAGGCTAGCAGAATTGCTACCCTAAGTTGTAGCTCACTTCTGCTGTTGCTGTGGGGAAGATCAGTGGTAACATTCTCCAGTGACAGGATTACCAGAAAACTAAACAGGCAAAGGAGGACACAGGCTAATAGAGGACACACTAACTGCTTAACTTTTTTGGCATCTGCAACATTACAATGAAAAACATGCAAAAAAGAGGCCTACGTGTATATGAAATTACTTTTAACAGAATCAGAAAGACTGGCTTTCCAATCACAGGAATGAGCTAGAGCCAGTTCCCAGACAACAGTCTTCTGTTCTTACGGTCTTGTTAATTTCACTTAGCAACTCCAGCCAGCAGGAGGGCACTAATCAACTAATCAAGGTAAGAGAGCAAACCTTGCTAACTTGAAGTTGGCACTTTTTAAGGAAGTGTTTTGCCAAAGAAAAACTCAGGAAGAGATACTCAGAAATATTTAGGCAATATTTAATTTTAAGATTATGCCTGCCAGAAAGAGAACATGGAGACGATAAGAAGAATGGGTCCTCAGTTTACTATATGTCTGGTAACAGCGATAGCACTTAGATTTATATACCACTTTATAGTGCTTTCCAGCCCTCTCTAAGCACTTTACAGAATCAGCATATTGTCCCCAACAATCTGGGTCCTCATTTTACCCACCTCAGAAGGATGGAAGATTGAATCAACTTTGAGCCTCTTGGGATTTTGAACCGGTAGATAGCAGAAGTACTCTGCACTCTAACCACTGCGCCACCGAGGCCTATGCAATGGGTAAAGAATCCTTACTTGGCAAGTAGGGGGAACTAGGCAGGCAACAATATAGCATAAGAATCTCTTGTCTACTCCTCACTGCCCAGAATACAAGAGGCAGAAGGGCAGCAGATAAGTTACTTGAAGAACTTATGGAAGATGTTCCATGAAATTGATAAAGAAAAAAAAACGCTGCTGGTGAGGTTCTCTTTTTCTAGCAGAAGAAGCAGAAATGGCTGTGAAGACATTGAATTCTATGGCCAGATAGAGTGAAGGTTTTGGCCCTGCAGATTTCAGGACTTCTGTCCTCCTCCATACAAGTTTGGATGTTTGCAATAAGAAGGTTTTCTGCTGACTTTAAGAGGGAGACTCAGTGACAGAGGTGAAATTCAGCCAGTTCGCACCGGTTCTATAGAACCGGTTATTAGAAGAAATCTCCTTTTGTTTTTTTCCCACTTTGCTGGGTTAATCCTGTAAATAAGGCAGTTGTTTCTACCCTAATCTTTATTGCCTTGCTCACAGAAACTGCCTCTCCCCTTATTACATTGTAATTTTGGTGAAGTTTAATTCTTTGGGTTCACCCAGAATCGGTAGTAAAAAAACTGAATTTCACCACTGCTCAGTGACATGTTCTCAACAGGATGTCTCAAGATCATGTCATCAGCAAATGGCAAGCAAGATATTTCAGAGCTGTGTGGATAAGTCTTAAGTCAAAAGAATTCTGCTGTAAATTAATTTTCTACTTCCAAAATTTTCTACTTCCAAAATATCCACAGATTTTCACTAGTGGAAGTAAACATGGTTTTATAAAGTTCTATCAAAGCAATTGTTTCAACAATCCCATCATCAAAGGACAGTCTCTCCAGTGAACATTGTGCTACTGTACAACAGTAGTTGTGCCCTAGCAGAGTATGTACTCTTTCCCTTTATTCATATGATCATGCTATCCCTTCTCAGGGGTGGAACTTATGGCCTGCCCGCTGACATCTGGACCAGTGATTAGGAATGATGGAGAGGTAGTTGAAGGCATTTTGAGGGCCATAAGCCTCCCATTCTGTGCATCTTTCTAATGAACAAAGAGGAAGTAATGCCTTTGAATTACAGAATATTGATTGACTAAGACTGAGAACTATACAGTAAGGCATCAATGTTTCAGATCTCACTACAACCATAAACTTATGAGGTGGTCCTGAAGATTTCCTCTCCTCCCACAAATGGAGATGTGTTTCCAATTTCTTTTAATGGTTGCAGCTTGATATGGGGATGTTAGCAGAGAAGATTTATAATTCGAGGCAGGAATAAACTTCATCTGTTGGCTTTTCCAAGCACCTGCTATTATCAAGTCAGATGGTTTTTCTTCTCTTCCAATGGGCCCAATTGATAACTACATGAGACTACCGTGTACTATTGTTCCAGTGATTCTTGAGATAATAGACAGAACTTTAGAGTCTCTAAAGTGGTAAATTTCCCCTTATTTCAAAGTTCAGTCCTGAATGCTATTGATTTTGTGTCGAAAGGGCATCATCCAAAAGAAAAAGGAGGCATCTGAATCTTAAAATTTGCTAAAACACAGGACCCCCCCTTTTTTTTCTTTAAGAGAGAGGGAACATGGGGGAATTTTACAACAGGGAACCCCTAATCAGTGCTGTTTCAAACAACTGTGAAAATACTGAGTGATGAAGAGAAGAAAAAGAAAAGAAAATGGAAGAAACTAAACCACAGCATCAGGGAACAGGAAAGATGTTGAGACTTTGGAAAAAGTGCAAAGAAGAGCAACTAAGATAATTAAAGGCCTGGAGATCAAAACATATGAAGAACGGTTGCAGAATTTAGGTTTGGTTAGTTTAGAGAAAAGAAGGACTGGGCGGGACCATGATAGCAGTATTCCAGTATTTGAGAGGCTGCCACAAAGAGAAGGGGGGTCAATTTATTTTCCAAAGCACCAGAAGGCAAAAGAAGAAACAATGGATGGAAACTAATCAAGGAGAGAAGCAACCTGGAATTAAGGAGAAACTTCCTAACAGTGAGGACAACTAACTGGTGGAACAGCTTGCCTTCAGAAATAGTGGGTGCTCCATTACTGGAGGTTTTTAAGAAGAGACTGGACAGTCACTTGTCTGAAATGGTACAGGATCTCCTGCTTGAGCAGGGGGATGGACTAGAAGACCTTCCAGCTCTATTCTGATAATAAAAAAGTGTAGTGTAATTTTGCTAGAGATTTTTCTCTAGGCAGTAACTGTACCCATCATATAGGAATCAGTGTCTGAAAGAACACAACATAAAATAATAGACTTGGAAAGTATCCTAGAAACTTCTAGTCCAATCCCCTGCTTAAACAGGAGACCCAATATCATTTCATACAAATGGGTGTCCACTCTCTTTTTTAAAAACTCTAGTGAGATTTTTAAAAGAGCATAACTTTATTGGTCAAACTACTGCACTCCACCACCGTTCTTCCTCCACTCTTTAAGATCTTGGGAAAAGTACCTCTTGTTTTCTTTGCAGCTGCATTTTGGCTACATAGAGGTTGGCATTCCCTGTTGGAATAAATGTTAAGATGGAATAATGCACTGGGGAGAAAATAACATGCACTTTCCATGATTTCCTTTTATTGATTTCTTTGATGTTAATAGCTCACTTTGGGAATCAAACCATCATTCCTTCACTGGAAATCTTATGTACATGAAGTGCAAGTAGAACATAAAGGCTTTTAGTTTAATCTTAAATTATGCTTATTAAGTAAAAAGAATAGGATGCTTTGGAAAGGAAGATACTGTCTAGATAATAACATCAGCAAATGCTGGCGTTATAAAAGAGAATGAGTTAATATCTTTTTCCAGATCTAATTCACAAGTTCAAATGGAATAGCAAGATCAAAGACAACACTTTACATTCTGAAGCTTTGAAGTGACCAAGTTTCTCACTCTAACAAAGTTGAAGAAGTCATTTTAACTTCAACTAGCATGGGAAAACTAATAATAGCTGTTACATTTCCAGTGCAGGAAAGACTGAAAACAATTTAATGAGTGCTTACAAAATCTGTTGTGTTTGATCAGGCTAATAGCTTGGATGACATGGAGATGATAGATTAGCATAACACCATATTAGCACTTTCCACATCTGCTGCTCTTCAGTACTTATTTGGTTCCATGATCCTCAACAAGAACAAGATTGTCTAATAGATGACCTCCTAAAAACACCTTCTTGGGGTTCTGAGCTATTTCTGGCTCTCTTTTAATTGTTTGTTGAAAAAGTAGTTAGTTAAAAATTGGTTCATAACATAGATAAGATTTGCCTATAAGGTGACCAGTCATGTCTTACCAGAAAATAGATAATGTGTCAATGAAGACAATGTGGGAGAGACCAGAACACAGATTTGTTGTCAGGCTTAATTGATAAGAGGTGAAAAGATGTAAGGGAGGGAAGCTGAAGGCTCATGGGGACAAAGAGGGGACCAGAGAGGAAAGGTAAGAGATTACATAACTCAGACCATGTATTCAAACTTTTTTATGCACTCTGGAGCCCTGCTTGTTCACCGCTGTTAAAAATAAACAGCATGTTTTTTCCACTAGGAGGTAAGAAAAAAAATGAACATAGTGCTGTTTGAAGACTCTTTGGAAAAGATTGTTTTTGGCATGTATGAACAAACTCTGTACAAGCAGGGAGACATACACTGGACTATATTTCCTTCCAGCATGGCAAAATTTTCTACCCCTTTTATTGGCATCTATACAGAGACTTTGTTGGCACAGTATGGAAAGTACAGGGACAAGAACTCCTGGCACGTGAACAAAGGAGAACAAGCCATGATATCTATTACACATTATTTACATGTTCAGAGTATTGGAAACTTACCTTGAGTGATTTCCACTTTGGTTTGCACTCAGCACATTCCCAATCAAGACCTGAATCTGTATCAGAAGAAGTATACACACTTCACTCAGTTCAGCTAGTGAAAAATATAGTGTTTATTAAACATTAACAAACAACAAAAATGATTAACAGGCAAAAATGCAGGCAAATGCAGAGACAGAGACAGAGACAGAGAGATGGATGAACAACAGACTAACATTATTTCCAAAACCATATATCAAAAGGCACAGAACTTTCTAGAGCCACTGAGAACAATATTGAGGCTAATTAGCATTGACCATCCCAAAGAAAATACTCCAACTTCAACCTTTTGATTATATAACAGTATAATAGAGATAGTAACATAAGGAGGCTTTAGTTTTTTCTATCTTGACACTGCATTCATTAACATTGTAGGTATACATTGCATAAAGTAACTGTATTCTGCTTTAAATGGAATTTATGAGACTACCAAGAAGCCATTTTCTTCAATGTGTCTTTTTTCTTTTTAGTTTGAGTCTGATGCAAATTAAACATGTTCTTCAGGCAGAGAGAGAAGGATAATCTCTAATACTAGGGCAGAAGGCAAAAATCCTTGGAATATTAGCACTGTAGGAAGCATAGATAATTAAAATATTGGATTCCCTGAAAAAGCTTTAAAATATTCCCATTAGGAAATAGAGATGGAATACTGACTTAATTATAGCAGGATGTATAGGGAAAGACAAAATGAAAAAGGCCATAAATATTCAGATAAAATTATTTTTTTCTGAAAAGCAAGTCCACACTTTTGGTTATATTATACATATAAAACATAATATTTACAATGACTTTCATCACTTCCCTTTCTGAGCTATCACTTTCACCTTGTATAGTCTTTGAAATTACTCAATTGCATTGAACAAATTGATCAGAAACTATGTAATTTTTATTCTCACACTTTTATCTCTCTTTATCATCTTTTATACAAGAAGCCTAAATATAACTTTATATTTTGAACATGTATCAATCAATTCTTAGTGTTAATCATTTTTCCTTTCTTTATTTCTTTCTTCCTGTTTCTTCATCTTCCCCTTCACTTTATCTAAAAGTGATTTCCACTTTCTTAATCATTCCAACCTCTGTTCTAAACACTGGCTTCCAGTTTAATCATTGTTTTTAAATCTTTGATCCTTCAAACAACCATAGCAGATATCTGGCATGTCCTAGGTTCAATTACTAAGTCCACTGTGTTTTCCCTCAATATTGATATAGTCATTAAGTAAATGGTTATGAACATCATTTAAAATAGATTTGAAAGGTTTTTTTTTGAAAATAATTCCCTCAGATGGATCCATCTAACTGACCACTGATTCAACCATAACATAAGGTAGTTATTTAAATGTTCAGGGAATAAGTCACTTGATTCCAAATTATTTTCCATGTCCAATCATCTGAATGCCGTTTTTTGGGACATTGTCAAACATTAAATTTAATTTTAACTGGGTTTAAATTTTATATGTATTTTTTACTTGGCTGTGCACCGCCCCAAGTCCTTCGGGAGAGGGGGCGGTATAAAAATTTTGATAAATAAATTAATTAATTAAATTCAAAATATGGTGGAGTTTGTCAAGCTTTGGTCAGCAGACGATTGATAGCAACCATTGAAAAAGCAGGCAGATTGCACATACAAACTTTATCTATTTAATTTCACCAGTCTCCCAGAAACACAAATATTAGAAAAGTTTGTGGCCTGATTTTACGATTGAGACCAGTCAACCAATCTTTGTCTATATTATTTCATTTCAAGGCCCTATAGATCCCCAACAGGAGTTTATGAGTTCAACAATCAGCAACATATTGCTTCTTTGGTATTTAAAAATATAGGTATTTAAACTTAAGAAGGAATCGAATTCTGGAAAACTCAATTCCTTAACTTTACATATTTTTTTTTCAGAGGAACCAGTTGTGCTTAATTACAATTAATTGTGGGTATTAAATCAATAGAGATAACAATATTATAGAGAAAATGACAGGGCTCAACCAGCATTACAATAGTATCCAAATACTGAAAGAGAGTAAAATGACACCTAGTAAATAGATACGTTTATATTTTAATTCAATTCATTTTAATCTAGGTTAATCCATTATTTAGTCTGTATGTTTAATCAATTTAGCTTGCTTATTTTTAACAGCATTGTTGCCTTAAAAAAAACATTTTAATCCACATTATAGAGGTCTTCTAAATCCATTCTTAGTCTGTTTGTAATCCACTTCAGTTTGACTGTAATCCATTTTCATTTTATTATTATTATTTTTAATCCATGTTTAAATAATTGGCCTAAATCAAGAATTAAAAAATCATATTATTGCTTCCTGTTGGGAATATATTTAGAGTGATACTTAGGTTGACTGCTTTATTATCCTTTCTAAAAACTGCAGTAGAGGAAGAATCTGAATTACATACATATCCAAATAGAGAGACAATTTTGCTCAGCTGTAAGACTGAGTTTAAGAACATGGGATTCAGAGATTTTTTTCAAGCTAAGCAGTTATGAGTCTGGTTACTGTCTGTCTGGAGATAATATAGGAAACTTTAAGGAAGACGGGCAATTTATACATGAATTAAATAACTAAGGAGTTAAATAGGTGAATGGTAACATAATCTGAAATCCTGTTAGTTTTCACTTGCCTTGAATCCATATATCCAGAATGATGATGTCAAGCTAATTTTAAGACTTCTTGCATATGGAATGTGAAGATGTTGTGTAATGACTCTGGAACAAACTCACTATCTTGCTTGCATAACAAGTTGTCACCTAAGTGTATTTTGAAAATAGTTCTGGCATAAAATAACCACTTGTGAAAATAGAAGGTTGTTCAAGAAAAGATATGGGAACAAATGTATTTGTGTAGGGTGAAAGAGCCAAAACGCTTAAAGTCAAGAAAACAACATCTGGCACAGCAGAACCAAAATGATTGGAGAAATATAATTTCTGTTCTGGGCTAAAAATATTGTTTCTGCTGCTAAAATCCTAATTTCCAGATAATCAAAGCTGCCAAATGTTCTTTTGAAACAGCATTGTCTTTCTTCTACTTTTAATTGTAATGATGCAAATATTATTCTTGTTTGCAAGGAAAGATCTAAATTTTCTTTCACAGGATAAACAATATAGTTGGAGAAAGGAACCCATGAAGAAAAAAAAAGAGATAGATGCTTATTATTTACACAATCTGTTCCAACTGTAATAAGGCCATCAAATATACTCTATATCCAATTTCTTTTGTAGAAGGCTACAATGTCAGTTGTTATAGAAGCTAATTGAGAATGTGAAAGTGGAGATGTATTTTGAGAATTTATGCATGAAATATTTGCAAACATATGTTGCATTTTTAGAGCTTAATAAAGAAATCTATACAATATTGTTGCAAAGTATTTTCAGAGACGTAGTCATGTTAGCCTGTTTCAGCAAAACAATTTTGTGGTACCTGAAAGATAAACATATGTATTAAGATGTTGGATATTATGGACTTTATTATCCAAAATAAAACAAAGACATATTACATATGCTAATTAGTTTGCCAATGCAAGAAGTGTGTGTGTTGCACACTTAGCAACTTTTTGTGAATGGACACTATCAAAAAGTAACAATTACTTTCTTAATCTCCTGCATTTAATTTTGCTTATATTACACTGTTTACCTTCCTCTTTCTCTTGTATACAGCAATTGAGAGGGGGGAGAAATACATACATAAGTACATATACTACTCACAAAAATATTCAATGCATCCAGTAAAAGAAGTTGCTAACAAACAATATTTATTTATGCTATTGGTAGACTGCTGTACTCCAACAAGACTCAGTAGTTTACATTGTCCTGTAGGGTCCTTGGTACTCTCTGAGTTTGGCTGTTTGTTTGTTTTTTGCAGACATTTCATTACCAGACTAGACAACATCAACAGTGCTAACATTACCTAGTTTGTTAATGAAAACAACCAAACCCAGAAAGCATCAAGGGCCCTGCAGAACAATTGTAAAATTCAACCCTGAGCTACAAATATCAGTTACAACTGTCCATTTAAAAAACAATTCACTGAACAAATGCAATTAAAATATCAAAATGCAAATAATCATATGACTAAAACTACCAAACACATATTTCTTGATGACCCTTCTTTGGCATCAATATGAATGTTCTTGTTTGTTTTTCTGAACACCATGAGGAAGGATAGCATATGAAAAAAGGGCCGGGATGAAGAAGCTGCTCCAAAGGATTAGAGGCTTAATAAAAAATTGGCTTCTGCACTCCAAAGCTCACATAACAGCAGATTTTTAAGATCCTTATTTGAGGTATGTAGACCAATTAAATTGTTTTTGTGAATGAAACAAATTTACAGGAAGCTTTCAATTAATTAAATGACAGCAATAGAAACAGCCTTGCTAGGAAGAAAGCCTACAACAACAGAATAGACAAAATAACCTCAATGATGGGTCCAAGTACTTTAACTGGTCTTTTAAAGCCTGGTGGGTTGTGTTGTTTTCATAGTAAATGTATTAGCTTTTAACATTCCAACAGAATATAAAAATATTTTCTGTTCATTATTTAAGGGGGGAAAATAATTGACAGAATTTAAATATGAAATCAGGATGTCATTGAGTAATTTAATTATAGCTTGCGAAATCATTGCTGTCAGAAACAGAAATAATGTCTACCTTCACACTCTTTTAGTGCTTGCTTAATTTCTCCTAATGTTGTCATATGTTTCCACAGATGTCCTATCCTTTTCAGAATTATCAGAGAAGGAGTCATCTCTCCAGAAAAAGATCCCCATTGCTAAAAGAAGAGGATTTACGTCATGCATGTAAAGAGTATAAGTAGTCTACTTAGGGGCCACATCTAGGACTGGCAACTCTCTTACTCAGTGCCATGGTCACGAAGTGGAAAATCACTTATAGTCTTATAGCATCACTTCCCATTTGGTCATTAAGTAAATCACTGCAGCTGTTAAGTGACATCACGAGACAGGAAGCTTTGCATTCTCCATTTACTTCTGTATTC
Source organism: Myanophis thanlyinensis (assembly GCA_017656035.1). NCBI lineage: Eukaryota > Metazoa > Chordata > Lepidosauria > Squamata > Homalopsidae > Myanophis > Myanophis thanlyinensis. The sequence goes on from JAEANM010006967.1 coordinate 10,180, forward strand.
TCCATTACATATCTCAAGCTGGTTGGGAAGTATCACGAATGGCAACCATGTAACCACAAATTGCTCCTATGGTTGTAAATATGAGGTGGCTTTTTTTACACCTTTGTAACTTTGAACAGCTGCTAAGTGAGACAATTGGCCAGCAAGATGAGCACCTTTAAGTCCAACCTTCTCTCACCCTCCATATACAACCTGAAGAATAATTCAAGGAGAGTCTTGAATAGAAAAACCATAGAAAAATAGAGCAGCTTCCAGACCAGGAACTTGTCCCATTGCTATACATATATCGATGACAGGATTCCAAGGCCCAGACGCTTCCCACTCAGTGTACTATGATAGGATGTCCAATTTTTCCTTGACCAATCTAGCTTTTGAATGGTGGGCCAGGATCCACTCTATTAAAATGAATAGATGGGACAAAATGTCACTCTGCATTTCATTGAACTGCAGAAATAAGGTTACTTTCCAGATATGCATCCAACTATTTCTCCATTTATAGCATTAAAAATGCCAATTGGTTTCCAAATTTTGGGACGATATCCAATACTTTTTTGGGTTTGTGTGTGTATGTGGTTGTGATGGTGGGGTTCCTGCAGCTGCATTTCCTCACGTAGCAAAAACCAGAGGTGTACCATCTGCAGAGGTGGGACTATGCTTTTTCATGGTGGTGGTGCTGGGGTTTGCTTGTGTTTCATAGTTTTAAGCTGCAATTTATATGTAGGATGAAAACTTGATGAAATTTCAAGTAGTTGAAAACCAATTGAAAACACACAGAAGTTTTTTCACTGTAGCAGAAATGATTGGTTTTATCGAATAGCGTTAATTTCTACCATGCCCTTATTTTTATAAATAACTCGAAGTTGCAAACATGCCTAATTCTCTCCTTATCCTATTTATCTCACAACAACCCTGCGAAGTGGGTTGGGCTGAAAGGGGTGACTCATCCAAAGTTATTCAGCAGGTTTTTATGCCTAAGGCAGGAGTAGAACAAAGTCTCTGGTTTATAGTCCTAACCACTAGATCAAACTGACTGTCTAACAACTCTGTGAGTCTGTGTACAGTACAGTATACAATCTAATATTGTTTGGTCAGTGTACAAATGTAATCTTACTTGGTCAGATCTTTATACTTATTGGACTGTTTAAAATGTTATTCCTCAGTTTAATACTAGTGACAGAAAATAAAAGAGTTGAAATTTCTGGTGGTGCAGTGGTTAAAGCATAGTATTACAAGCAAACTCTGCCTACAGCCTGGAGTTTGATTCTGTTGTGGCTCAGGATTGACTCAGACTTCCATCCTTCCAAAGTCAGTCATCTGAGGACCCTGACTGTTGATGGCAATATGCAAACAATGCTTACATTGTAAACTACACAGAGAATACAGTGCTATTGGATGGTATATAAGACTAAATGCTATTATTAAATGCTGTTGCTACTTTATGAAACAGAAAATGCCAAGGTAGTTCTAAATTATCTTGCTATTTTCCTATAGTCCATTACAGTTCTTAATATCCTATTCTGCATTCTGTCTCACAGTAATCATATTTTATAGATACAAACTTAAATGTAATAACAGTTTTATTGTCATATTTGCTTAACCGTTATTTGATGTTAGATCCTGGTATATTTTATTAGGTGAATACCATGTGGATATATAACAAACTCACATTCAAGCACTCATCTTATATACAATAATCCAGTTTCTGAAATTTATGATGCAGATACTTGGCAAGACCCAATATAATATTGCTATAATTATTTTGTGTGCTTTTCCTGGATCTTTGTACAGCTAAACTGAATTTAATACAGCAATCAAAGGTTCATAAATTCAAATTGTCCACCTTTATTTAAATAGCTTCCATTTTGAGATAATGGGCTCAATTCTGTTTCACATGAACAACTGATTTGGTGCCCAGGAAAACTAATCACAGGCCTGACAACACTTGCTTGACATGCTGCTTACATTGTTGTAGATGGTGACACAATGGTCTACACTAATGTGAACCATACTTAAAAAGAAATATTCCGAGGAAAGCTAATGGAAACACTTGTGTAGTAAGAATTTCTATGGGTCATAGATTCCTGGCTAAATGTAGGGTGATGAATCTTCCAGCTTTACAGTTCTATGCTTCTGAAATTTTTGACTACTTACTGATAAAACAATTCAGAAACAATGGATAAGAAGAGATGGAAATGGGCAGAAAACCACATGAATAATGCATCAATATTGGCAATATTTTAGGTCTCCTGTGTCTCAATCAGAGAGCGAGCTTTGAATTTATAGCAGCATTTTAAACTGGGAAGCAAAGCACTGAACAATAGGCCTGCTGATACAGATGCTATAAATCTGTCTAATAAATGTGTTTGCATGTATCCATCCTAGTCTGTTCTCTGGCATGCATAGAGGTAAACAGTGTGGCTCTAAATTCAAGAGCACATAAGTAAACAAAATTGCATGGATTATAATGTGGAGGAATTCAGAAATCAGAGTCCTAGGGTTCCTTACTACAGGGACACAGAGCAAGAATTCTCAGAGCAGAGTATTCCTAATTATGGACAGAAGACCATATCATTGCTTTATAAGGGGCGTTGTTGAATAAGTGTCCTGGAAAGTTAGCAATTATAGAATTGAACTATCTACTGATGGAAGTAGATCAGAAGAACAATTTCTTATTCCCCATTAAAGCTTGTCCCATTTTGTTCGCCAACTGTTCCTTAATCATGTTGGGGTGATGTACTTTATCCTGGTCTTCAACAGCTTAACTGTTAATGTAATCTTCCTTAATGGGTTAGTGCAAGATCATGCCCAACCCTCTTAATCTTTCCATTTCTATTATTGTCTCTGTTATCCTTTAGATTAAATATCAGTCTGAACATTAAGACAAATGCTGAAGAGATTGCTCAAAGATCAGGCTCAGAAGAGAGATGTATTTCTTTCACAGGTTTTTAAATTTCACCAAAAAGTTTTGCTTTTCTCTAAAGGCATATGAAATCATGTTCAAATATCTCAATCTTTCTTTTCTTTCCTTCTTCCACAGTTACAGCCTCATTTTCCAACCCAGCAGCTAGAGAAAAGCTTTTGTGGGGCACCACATAATTTTCTTCCCAAATGTTCCTTTTGTGAAGTGTTTGCTTTGCTTTCCTCAAATTCTTATGTGCAGTCCTTGCTTAATTCAGAAATCCATAATCTGCTTTCTGTTTATTAGCTGTCATGTATAACAGAACTGAATTTTTTAATTTCTCCAAAAGAAATAAAAGGAAATTATTTTGCTTGCTGAGCTTTCAGTGCCCACAAACAATTGTTTGAACTCTGTTTCTCATGAACTGCTATGTATGTATGGGTTTACATAAAATGTTTGTTTTCAAAATGATGGATGTATGTGTAATCCCTGGGTAAATTTATTACGATATATTATTGCCCAGAAATTCCTGAATACATATGCATCTGAATGTGATTTGAGTTCTAGACACCCTTCTGTATCAAATGAGGAAACAGATGCCTTTTTTCTGCAGATGGCTGGCCTGTAAGGAAAACAAGGGATGGCAATGATGCTCAGAATCTGGTAGCTGTAGGAAAAAGCCTGGGTATGAAAAAGAGAAGTGTGATACAAAAACTGCATCAGCAGATTATGATTCAACTAAACAGCAATACATAGAGAGGTTTGTCATATCAGTGGTATCTTCAGTAATATAAGTGGAAGGCACAGTGGATCAGCCTGGTAGGAATGGAAACATGAATGAAAGACATAAAAAGCAGAAGGCATTTAAAGCAGAAGCCATTTACTTAGTGAAGCTTCAAAATGCAGTAGGTTAAAATACACCAACAATTGCACAGAAGGATACAGAGTTCTATATGTGTTTTTTTTTTCTTCCCAAGCTTCATTTGGAAAATGCCGCAGGGACTACACCTGGATTCTCTGTGTATTTTCTCTCATTTCCTGGTATGATTGATTACCTTGTTGCTGATTGACTGCTTGATTAATTAATCCAATCATTTGCCTCTCTCAATCCATGGCTAATGAATTAAATAGCATTACTGGCTCACTGAGTGATACGCTACCCATTTCTTTCTTATTGTTGTGATTAATTCAAGAATTGCTTTATTATTTCTGTTCTCGTGCATTTTGTTCATTTCTTACTTAACAGATAAGTCCTTTTGTCCATTCTACTCATTCAGTTATGCTTGTGGTATATCTACAGTTTGATAAGACTGCAATTTAATATAACTTGCTGTGCTGATTAATGAATTTGCCTAGGCACAATCCAATAGGAATTATTCCTACAAGAGAAGAAGGGGAAAGTGAAACAGACTAACTTGATTATATTCTACTGAATTTCTGCCTTTTCTCTGACTTTCACTGTAGGGAAATAATGCATCTCTCTTTTCCCCCTGCTCCACTCTTATTATTCACAATTATCGGCTAACTGGATAGATACATCTGCTGCTTTGAAGCCCAAATTAATTTTACATGTTACTCAATTTTCTCCATACTTCAGTCTTCTCTGTGTAGCAATCTGTACTTTTTTAATTAAAAAAAAAGGAAAATTCCTGGATGAACATGGAAATTTTATTTTTTGCAAATATGGTCTGTTGTGTTTCAAGTGTGGCATGAGATGTGACCCCAAAGTAGGAAAAATGTGAGAACCTGCTTGGAAAGTTGGGTTCTAGAGATCAAAGGGAATTGTTGCCTCTCTCTGAGTATGGAGTCTGAAGTAGCTTAAAAGTTCATTGTGTCTATGGCAATCAGACTTTGGTCATTGACTTGATCCAGGTTACTGAAAGCTCAACAAATAATGGAAATCACAATGTTACATCTATTTTTTGTTGTTGTGGGACAATAGTGACATGATCTGTGTCTCTCTGTGTGTGAGAGAGTGTGTACGAGTAGTTGTAATCCTTATCATAGTCAGACCACTCTTTAATTACCTTGCAGTTCTCTGCAGATGTCCCTTGCCATGGGATATAGGTACTATCCAATTGGTCAAGCCCAACTCAGGGCCATGCTTGGTTTCAGAAGAAGTGTGGGATTATTCCTAATGCTCTGATATACAGTTCAACTCTGGTCTTATTCATCCCTTGAAATGAGAGAGCAATGTCTGCTTTGGTTCAGATGGCACTTGTGTGATCTGTCCCATGTAGATTCCAAAGATTCCCACATTTTTAATACAAGCTTTGTAAGATTAAATGACAGAACATATTCCTGTTTCTCTGTTTATGTTTCTCTGCTGTCAATAAGTTGATAAATGAATCAAACTGATCATAATTAATATTTATTAAGAACTATGACAATAAGTGTGACATAATGTAACTTATCTGAAAAATAGCTGGCCAGCAGCACTGTTGAGGTGATTTGTTCCTTCTGGGGAGACTGAAGTCAGAGGAATATCTGGTGTGTGTGGGTGTGTGTGTGCGTGCGTGTGCATGCGCGCACTCGCTGTGAAGACTCAGAGACATCTAATGGATAGAGTTGCTTGGATTTGCTCTGAACTGGACTCCAGATTTGTATGCTGGAATATCAGGAAAATGCCATTATGGATATCTGAGTCATAGGAAAGTCGAAATGTGAGAAATAAATTCAAAACATTTCTGTCTTGATTGTATTAGACAAAATAGAAAGAAACCTTGGTGTCAGTTAGCTCACCATTAACCATTACTTTTGCAGTTTGTTTACTGTATATCAGAGCATTAGAGCATCATCATTATATCAGAGCATCATTTCTATGGCTTGGGCATCCTTCTTAGTACTCTTTGATTTCTCAGTGGATTTCAACACCATAAATCATAGAATCCTTCTGGAATGGTTGGAAATGAAAGGTACTGCATTATATTCCTCCTTCTTCTGGGGTTGGCCCATATCAATGTTTTTGGGAAGGAGGAGTTTTAATTCTAATTTGCTTCTCTGTAGGCTTCATCAGGATTCTATTGTCAAGCTTAAAATGACATTTTTCCCAGTTTCATGAAGGGTAAGGTCGTCCATTGGTATGGAATCAGGTTAGATGAATATATCCAGTTGTATCTAGTCCTTATCAACCAACTGATTTCATCAATACACTTTTTCAATATAAGGAGTCTGTGGGGTAGTGGTGGATAGGTTGGGGGTGAGGGATAACAGGCCTCAATAATGTAGTGCCTTAGTGGAAGTTGGGTACTACATTGCCAGATAGAACTGGTGTGCAATTGAGGATCATACCATACTCTCAAATCTTGCATAAACAGCAAGTGATAGCTATGATCAGAAGGGCCCTTGTAGAAATCCAGTGTGTTCAGATTGTGCCCATTCATGGGTTGAGAGGCTTTGTTCATGGTCACTCATAACTTGGTCACCTCTTGCTTGAATTACTGTAATGTAATTAGGCTATCTTTTGAAGAGCACTTAAAAGTTTCAAGGAGTTCCAGAATGAAGTGGGTGATGGTTAGGGGCGCACTTTTGTAGACCTATATAATGCTTCATTTTTGCAATTTACCCTGGCTCTCAGTAAGCTTCTTTATGCAAGTCATTTTATTAGTTGTTACTATGTCATCTTTATGGCACTTGGCTGGGTAGCTATGAGACCCTTATCTCTACTTACCACTGTCCAAATCTGACAAAGTGGGCATGCTCTATTTTTTAAAAAAAGTTCAGGAAAGTGTGCCTTCTTTGAGGAACATTATATCCCCTGAGATCCTAATGATACCAATACTGCCAGTTCACAAGACATTAAATGCATGGTCTTCCTTTGGGCACTGGGCCAACGTATTGGGTGAGCAAGCTTTAAGAGGTAGAATTAGAGAGATATGTGGTTGATCTTGTTTATAATGTACTTTTAGCCTTTATTTGTATATTTTTGTTTATTGTTTTAATATGTTAATCACTCATTCTAATTTGAGCAGCCTTACAAAGATAACTGAACAAACATTGGACCACCTAGTTAGTTGCTCCAAGATGATAATACAGACTAAGTACACACAGTGGCATGACAAAATAGCAACAGTGGGGCATTGGAAGATCTTCAAGAAATACCATTTGTCTGAAGCAAGAACTACTGGGACCATAAAATAGGAAAAGTAATAAAAATTGAAAAAGCTAAAGTGATCTGGGACTTTAGAATTCAAACAGACAAGAATCTGCCGCATACCACCTCAGACTTAACAATTGTCAATAAGAAAGATAAAAATGTCTGGTGAGTGGATGTTGCAGTACCTGGAGACAGCAGAATACAAGAAAAAGAATTGGAGAAAATGACAAAATAAATATAAAGGCCTGAAAATAGAAGTAGATAGATTATGGAATAAGAAGGCAAAGATAGTACCAATAGTAATAGGTGCCTGGGATGCAATCCCAAACATCTGGAGCATCACTTGAACACCATTGATATTGACAAAATCATCATCGGTCAATTGCAAAAGGCAGCTTTACTTGGGACAGCTTGCATCCTGTGAAAATACCATCAATGTCATTAAGCAATAACATCTGCCTATGCCAGGTCATGGATAGACCTCATTGGATAAAAATGCCAAAATCAATCTAAACATCTGCACAAGATTTGATTTTCCATGCAAACTATTAAAAAGATACCCTTCAATTGATTCAGAGACAGGGCAGATACAAGTTAAAATGGGGAAAAAAATTGAGAAGCCAAAAGAAATTATAAATGGGAAACTGACATAGCTGTTTCTCTTCAGTTAAAGATGTGGCCCCAGCCAAATTCTCTAGCAAAGTAGTGCATTTTTTGCAGATTCTTTTCCTTCCCATTCAGTGGAGGAATCATAATAATTTACTCTTTGCTCTTCTTTCAAACAGAAGAATTTCTGAGTGGAAGTCTCTCTTTTTCACTTTCTCCTACTTTTTCTCTTTCTCTCTCTCACTTTCTCTCTCTCTTTCTATACCTCTCACACTCTATCTCTTTATTTCCATCTCTTTCTCCCTCTCTTTCTCTTTGTTCTCACACATTATCTCTACCTTTCTCTCTCTTTCTCTCTTTCTCT
>JAEANM010006968.1:0-18143 GCA_017656035.1 Myanophis thanlyinensis
AACTTACCTGCGGTTGCTTAAGCATTTCACTGCATATCGTACCCATGTATGATTGTGTATGTGACCAATAAAATTTGAAACTGAATAGAAAAAAAATTGAATTGAATAGACCTGTGATGGTGAACCTATGGCACGGGTGCCACAGGTGGCACACAGAGCCATTTTGTTGGGCACACAAGCTGTCGGCCAACTTATCTCCAGCTGAGCATGCATATGCTATTGTGCATGTATGCATGATTGCAGCGACCCAGCCGGTCTTCGGGCCTCCGCTGTGCATGCATGCAATTGCAACAGGAAATCCAGCTGGTCTTTGGCACCTTCCTGCGCATGCACATGAGACTGCTCAGATGTGCGTGAGTGCCTGTGCACAGGTGTGTGTGCATTGCATGTGCAAAAGCTGCATGCATGCTCAGATGGTGCACTTGCCCAGGCAGCACACATGGAGGAGCTGCACACAAGTGTGGATGGCACACACAAAGCATTTACTTTTTGGCACTCAGTAAGTAAAAGGTCTGGTCCTTTATGGTGTTTAATAGAGACTATATGATGCAGTATTAGCAAGGGACTGCCTTGTTGGATGATCTTCCTTTGTTTGAACCAAACTATTAGAAAAATAAAAGAAACAGAAAAAAATTACTACCTCCATTCCTTTGTGGTAGCAATTGGTCTGAAGGTCCAGAGTCTTCCCAGCTTTCTGCTGCCATCTCTTGAGCTGATCTGAGATGATCCTAAAACATTGATGGCCATGTCTATGGAGATTCTCAGCCATCCAGTTCATGGTCATCCCAAAAGTGATTTTTCAAAAGGCAACTGGACTTCCTTTGTTTTTGCTTGGATGAGAAGCTCCTTGGACGAGAAGTGAAATGTCTTCAAGCAAAAACAATGGAAGTCTGGTTTCCTTTTGAAAAAGCACCTTTGGGACACTGATGACTATAATATGAAAGTAAAAGTGAAACAAAATGATTTCTAAGATGATGTTTCCAAGAGCCTCAGTGGCACAGTGGTTAGAGTGCGGTACTGCAGGCTACTTCTGCTGACTGCCTTCAATTTGGCAGTTCGAATCCCACCAGGCTCAAGGTTGACTCAGCCTTCCATCCTTCCAAGGTGGGTAAAATGAGGACCCAGATTGTTGGGGGCAAGAGGCTGACTCTGTAAATTGCTTAGAGAGGGATGTAAAGCACTGTAAAGCGGAATATAAGTCTAAGTGTTGTTGCTATTGCTATACGGGGCAGAAGCAATATAGAAAGATACAGTGGAAGGTTGAAGGTCATTTAGATAACAATGGCAAAGGCTTCAATTCATACTGCATGGGAGATGCTGATGCTGATGATGAAGATGATGGTGATGCTATCCATTCAACTGGGTATGATTCTTGGGGTTTCTATGGATCAGTTCTCTACACATTTTTTAATCTTAAATGGCTTCTCCCAATGATTTATGGCTGGTGTTGGCTTTGGTGATGGCCTTGTTCCCTTTAACTGCTGACCGGTCTGAGCATGGCTGTCTTTCCCAGAGAGTTTGATCACATGACCTAGTTGAAATGAGTAAGATGGAATTTTATGAGTCTGCCTTCCAAGTGTATGCCTGGTTTTAAACATTCTAGAATTTGCTTGTTGGTAACTTTCTTGTTCCAAGAAATGCACAGGAGCCTTCTCCAACTCCACAGCTCAAACGAGTGGTATTTTCCCCCCTCCTGTCTAAATGTCTTTGGAGATTCTGAGTCATCCAGGTCATGGTTGTCCCAAAAATGTGCTTTTTTTCAAGAGGCAACTGGACTTTCTTGTCTTTTTCTTTGAAGATGTTTTGCTTCTCATCCAAGAAGCTCCTTCTGCTCTGACTTGGATGGTGGGGAATGGAAGGATTTATATTCCTTGCAGACAGCTGGTCTCCTTTCTCTAGTTTTTTCATGGTCCAATTTTTGCAACCCTTGGTGGCTATGGGAAACATGATAGTGTGGACTAATTTACATTTAGTTGCCAGGCTGGATCTCCTTGATTTTTCATACTCAATACATGGTTGTCGTTGCTATATGACTCTCGGTAATTCAACACTATTTCTGCACTATTTATACTGCTTTGGTCAATTTGTGATTCCAGTGAATCCTGGCATGCATTTGGTTTCTTCACCATCATCAGTTACTGCATAGAAGAAAGCAATAGTAAACTTGTTAATTGCGAAGTCGTGTCCAACACATCACAATAGTAAACTACTGGTAAATAGTAAACTACTCCTATACTTTTACCAAGAAAAAAACCCCACATGGATAGAAAATATGAAAAGATTGACCATACAGGTAATCTTCAACCTATGATCAGAATTGAGCCCAAAATTTATGTTGTTAAGTGAAACATTTATTAAGTGAGTTTTGCCCCATTTTACAACTTTTCTTGACACAGTTGTTAAATGAATCATTGCAATTGTTAAGTTAGTAACATGGTTGTTAAAAATACATCTGGCTTTCCCATTGAAATTTGCTTATGGAAAGATCACAAAAGCTGATCATGTATGACCCCTGAACATTGCAACCATCATATATACGAACCAGTTACCAAGCCTCTGAATTTTGATCACATGACCGTGGCGATGCTGCAACGGTTGTAAGTGTGAAAAAATTGTCACGTCACTTTTTCCACTGCTGTAACTTTGAATGGTCCCTAGATCTGCTGATCTGCTATAAGTTGAGGGCTAACTGTATAGTTCTGATGATCTCAGGTTGGGTTGAAGAGCTGAAGAGTTCTCAGAATATTAATGTTCTATATAAGTCAAGAATTGGCAATTAATTTTCCCAAAGGGCCATATGAGAAAAAGAGACTTTTGTGGAGGGCCACAGCCCTGTCCCCTCCTACTCCTGATGTCCTGCCCACTGCTGCCTCCATCCACCATCGTAGAGCTCATTGGGGCAGCCTGCAGATGGTAAAAAGTCCAATCTGATCTAAGTGGTCTCCAAGTGTTGACATAGACTTGATGGCACATCATAATCAGCTGGAATATGGGAGCTGTTATTCCTTCATATTAAATTAAGACTTACACCAGCCAAACTCAACTTTATATACCTCAGGTTTAACTCCCAGAAGTCTCAACTCACATGATGAAAGCTTTAGGAAGGCTATCATGAAGCTCCTTACTTTAAGTACTTGGCTGGAGCAATGCCCACATTCAGCTGTGGCAATACTTCAGAATGTTAACTTACATTAAAATTTACTTCTCAAAATGATAATAAAAATGTTACATCGTCTTTATTCCCCCTACCCAGTAAATCGTTGCCAAAACCCTTCTTGTTTTCACATGTTAAAATTAACCCTAGACAAGTAATCCCAGTAAACACTTATTTTACAAAACTCTGCATTTCCAGCACACATATAATCAGATGCTTAAAATGCCGAAAAGATAAAGGCAGAAGTAGACATTAAAATGCTCTTAAAGATTTGAAATAAACAAAAACAGTGATTAAGAGGACAAAAACTATTACAGGAGAAGTTTGCATTATTCAGCATTGCTAAAGGAAAACATTAATTAACCCACATCTATAGATGAGATTAAAAAAAAAAATCCTTCCTTACTATCAGATTTTAAGGACCATTTTTTAGGGATTTCCAAATAGTTGCAGTGAGTAGTAGTATAAAAAGTTGGTGAGGGGGAAAATACTTTGCGTTCTGCTCCTTTTTCCTCTACCATAGGATTCAATTTTTTAATTTTTTGTATCCTTGTATTGTATCCTTCACATATATATTTACTAGGAGAAGGTTTTCTACACCAGGGAGAGATCTCACATACTTTGAATTTCACTGCTGATGTAGCGATAAAATCAGCGTAAAATCATTGTGAGGAGAACAATGCCCTTAAACAGTTCCTTGCTGAACACTTACTGCTGTCCACTGACCAAATTATCTCTTCAAGAAGTTTTGTTCTTTAAGACTTTCTCAATTTCAAATATTTGGCCAATCTTCTTCACCATGGCATGCACATGAAGACTTAGTCCCATGGATCTTTTAATCATATAGTGACATCAGCCTAGTAGTTGGTACTTTCTCAGTATGGCAAATAGCCAGATCAGAGATATATGTCCAAATAGAAACTCTGAGCTTTTCCTTGTTTAGGACACGAACAATGTTTCAAATAAACCAATCATAAAATCATACAGTTGGAAGACACTAGTTTGCCTACCAATGCAATAAGCAAAATATTCTCAACTGATGGTTGTTGAGTCCCACGATCTGTTTGGATCATCAGTTCCATTGCTGAAATGCTCCTACCATTAAAAAAGGTAAAGGTTCTCCTTGCACATATGTGCTAGTCGTTCCTGACTCTAGGAGGGCGCGGTGCTCATCTCTGTTTCTAAGCTGAAGAGCCAGCATTGTCTGATGATGATTCTGTGGTCATGTGGCCAGCATGACTAAACGCCAAAGGCACATGGAGTGCTGTTAGCTTCCCGCCAAGGTGTTCCCTATTTTTCTACTTGCATTTTTTACATGCTTTTGAACTGCTAGATTGCCAGAAGCTGGGGCAAGTAATGGGAGTTCACTCCATTACGTGGTGCTAGGGATTTAAACTGCCAATCTGCTGACATTTCGTCTTAGCTGCTGAGCCGCCATGCCCCTCTTACCATTAGGAACACTCAGCAGGAGGTTGTCTCTGTCTCCATCTCCTCTTCCTCCTCCTTCCCTTCCTTCCCCCTCCCCTCCTCTTTTACTTAAGAACATTGTTTCATGATATCCTTCAGATATTTGAAAGATATTATCATATCTTTTCTCCTGCAGAAACACAGTCAGTTCCTACAGTTTCTCTTCAAAAGATGTGTTCATCCCTGTTGCCACATTTCCACTCTGCTCCATGTTCTCTGTTTCTTTCTCAATGTGTTATAATACAATCCAGTTTCTCAAATTATGATTACAAATATTAATGTTTACGGCTCTTTCTACATTTCTATCCATCCAGAACTACATGAAACATTTCCTTGGTGTGGCCTTTAGAAGAAACTATTGAATTTAGGCCTAGAGTTTTAGGCCAAGCTGTGAGAACTGGAGCTGTCAGAAAAGATTGAAATGTTAAAATTAAAAGTGAGGTTGGCATTGATCCCTCCCAGTTTCTGTTGCATTCCATTTCTAGCAAGTCTGCATCATTCCATGTGCTTTATGCCAATAAATTAAATTGTTTTGCAGCATTAATGTTTAGGGATTTTTTTTTAAAGTAAAGTATAAGGAAGAAAGCTTCCCCACTGCGAGCCATTTAAAGAGCAAAATTAAGTATTATAAAATCTTATTATTAAATTCTGTCAAAAAGGCATTAATCTTATTATATTGCACTTGAGGTTAGGTTTTCTCTAATTATACTTCATTGGAAACTTAACCTTTTAAAGTATCTCCTGCTAAGAAAAAAAGGGAAAAGGTGAAGTTTGAGTTCTCCAGAAAGAAAGGAGGAAAAAGGTTAAAAAGGATACCTAAGCCAGGATCCCATTTATAGGTCATCTAGTTATTTATTAATGTATTAAGTGTTGACAAGGTTTTACTTGTTACACAAGGCTTAACATGAGGAACCAACATTTGACTCCAGAAGCTTCATTGATGACAAAAGAGACGATGAGCTGCCAAGCCTTGGAATAACAAAAGTTAGATGATCTAACACCCATTTTTAAACCAGTTTAGAAACAAATCAGTTTTCTTTGTTTTACTCAGCCAATTGCTGGAAAACTTGTGGCTGGATTAGGATTGCCCACAAAAGTAAACAAAATGGAAATTAGATAGAAATAGATGGGTTCACATTGTCTACTATTATAAAAAGTTGACCCAATCCCTAGATTGGTACTTTTGATGATGAAAATCAGACAAACCCAACAGGGTAGTTCACATGTTCATGAGAATGTTTTCAAGTTACCTGCAACTAAACTTGGATGCACTATCACTGGAATGTTATGTGATCTGTTTTAATACACTTCTTGGGGAAACAAAACATCTGTTCAGTCTTCCTAACTTGTTCAAAGGAAGCTTACATTGGATAATCCTTAAATTTAAATGTGGAGTCCTTTGTCAGTGTGTGAGAGTTCATGACTTGGGAGAGAATGGTAACAAGGTCAGCCAATGGGAACTGGGATAGTCTGGAGCCTGGGCGTGGCTTAGCTCTGCAGCTCCGAGCTTGTGCTGAGCTCTGAAACTGAAACAGAAACTCCTCTCCTCTGCTTGTATTTTCTTCTTCTCTTTACCATGTTGAAAGAGCTTTTGGTATTGTATATTTACTTCATATTATATTATATATAAAGAGAAATATATAATGAAATCCTGCTGAATCAGTTATGTGTGTGCTTCTGAATGTGTTTGCTCCTGCAAAGTCTAACATCTTTTGGCACTCTCAGAGCTTGCTGTTTTCCAGCAGATGTTTCATCATTCAGAGCTGATGAGGTTACCTAGTTAGGTAATGAAATGTCTGCAAGCAAATAATCAAGGACTCCATAGTTCATCCCTGAGCTACAAATCTTCTTTTCTATAAAAAACATAAATGTTGACATCTTTCAAGCTTCTAGCATGAATAAATCAGTGGTGTAATAAGGTTGTATGGGGGGGGGATATGCATTTGATAGCAGAAGGGACAATGCATTTGAAGCTCTGTCCCTTTTCAACCTGCTTCACTCATATGGTTATCCATCGCATTTTGTCCCCACTTCTCTCCATGTATATCTCAGAAAATTGAGGAACAAGGGGCTGAAAAAAAAAATAGATGGTGGTTGCAATGCTGTCTGGTTTTTATGTGTGTTATGCACTCAGTGAAGCTGCCATCGTGATTTTTGACTACTCTCCAAATTAGAAGCATTTCAAAAATATATCTAAAAAAATACAGATAGTCTTTGACTTATAACTGTTCATTTAATGACAGTTCAAAATTACAAGGACACTGAAAAAAGTGATGCATGATCGGTTTTCACCATTACAACCTTTCCAGCATCCCCATGTGATCAAAAGTCAAATGCTTATCAACTGGTTCGTATTTGTGACCATTGCTGTGTCCCAACCATTACTAACCAAGTTAGTAACAACCATGTTACTAACTTGTCAACTGCAGTGGTTCACTTAATGACGGAAGCAAGAAAGATTATATAGTGGGGGCAAAGCTCATTTAACAAACGTCTCACTTAACAACCAAATTGTTGGGCTCAATTGTGGTTATAAATCAAGGACTACTTATATTTATGAGTGGCAATGAGGTCTTTAGCAGCATAGACCATGTCACTTGCCTTGAGTGAGTCTGGGTCCCCTTTTTCCTCACTTTATGAAACCTTCCCATCCTAATAAATGGAAAGTGGCTATAATGAATTTAACGAAGAGAAGAAAGGCATTACGCACAGAGAAAATCCATGCATCTAATGTATATTTTGGCTTTAGCATTTCCCCCCATTCATAATAGAGGACTTGCATCACCACTGAAAACTTTCTGGATATTTATTAAAGCAGAAATTCCTCTCCTGTGTCCTGACAGCTTATGTAACTTTTGGATACTCTCAAGTCAGGAGGGCTAGCCACGACAGCTCTCTTTGAGCTTGGGGACACTGGAAACAGAAATATAATGTTGTTCAAAGAAATAAACCGTTGCTAATGTTTCCTTTTTGATGAGTTAAAAAAGTGTGTGTGTGTGTGTTGATTCTAGTTTAAATACAGCTGCAATGATTCTTACACGTTGCACAGCTGTTCAGCATACTGGCAGCTGTCCACATCTTATGAGTCCCGTCATGCATTTTCCACTATTGTCTTTCTGACACATAAAGAATGTGTCTTTAATTCTTAGAGGGAAAGTGATTTGTTGGTTTTTTTCCTCCCCATGTAGACTTTGCTGTAGAATGTAATAAATCTACAGTTCTATGGTTTTAGCCTCGATCAAGCACCTTTAATCCCCCCATTCTGATTGTCTACAGCAAAGGATAAACAGCTTTCTCTGATTCTCCATGTATTTTGCAAACTAGGGGCTTACTTTAGAGATCTCCTACTCAAATCTTGTTAAATTGAATTCCTGCTTTGGAAGAACAGACATAAATCCCTTTTCCAAGAGCCCCTTCGAGAGGCGCATTCACCATTGCTGTGAGAAAGGAGGCCCAGCACATCATTCTGCTCTGTTCACTAAAGGGAGCATAGGGGAAGTCCTTGACTTATGGCTATTTGTTTAGCAGCCATTGCAATGGCATTGAAAAAAAGTGATCTACAAACTCTCTTTCCACTTATGACTATCGCAACTCCACAGTCACATGATCACAATTTAGGTGCTTGGCAACTGGCATGCGTTTATGATGGCTGAAGCATCCTGACAAGCGAAGTCAATGGGGTAATCCAGATTTACTGAACAACAGATTTGCTTAACGACCATAGCAAAATTGGGTGCAACTCATTCACCAACCCTCATACTTAACAATGGAAATTCTGGTCCTGGTTTTGGTCGTAGATCAAGGACTAATTGTAGAGCCCTGTCTGGACTGCAGAACTCTAGTCAAAATCTACATGATAGCAAAGAGAATTTTCTCTATCTCTTGGCTACTACCTAGTGGTTATGTTGCAGCCAAATAAGAAAAATTTATAAAGTTCAGATATGTACTCAAATGCACCATAATGTGGATCACCCATCTCAGACAATAAACTACAAGTCCATAGTATGTTCCATTTAGAGATATTCCAATATATATGACTTGTTTCACCCAATGGAAACTGATTGAGAATGGATGGAGACTGTGTCCACTACTGGGCTGTGGCCTATTTGGAACTGGGCTATGCGAACAGTGAGCTGGTGTGTGTACACAAGCGCATACAGCTTGACTTGCATAAAAGCTGTGGCCTTTTGTTCTTATGGTCTGGTTTCCTGCTCTCCCCCTTTCACCAAGCCGCCAAACCACCAAACCGCCAAGCCGCCAAGCCGCCAAGCCGACAAGCCACCAAGTTACCAGCTGCCAGGCCACAATCATTACTCCTATAACAACAACACTATTAATTAGAATAATACTGATTTGAATTCTATGATGAGGTAGTGATTAAGCTAATACTATAGTACCTGTGTTTTCCCCAAAATAAGTTCTGGTCTTGTATGTTTTGAGCACTAGGACTTATTTTTGGAGAAACATGCTTTCACGGTGATGAGCCCAGCTTGGCGGCCCATACCGGAGCACACACATAAGAGGCGGCAATCGCACAGGGGCTGATGGTAAGGCAGGTGATCCACATTGGGATCCACATTGGCAGCGGTTGCTGCCAGACACCATCAGCCAGCATGTACTTGCCATCTTCTGTGATGACCACACCCACTTCCCTTCACTAGGGTTTATTTTTGGGGCAGGGCTTATATTAGGCACATGTGTAAAACCAAGCTAGGCTTATTTTCTGGGTAGGTTTCATTTTTAGGAAAACACAATATGATAATTTTAAACTTGCTTTGTAGAATCTGCTTTTTCTCTGGTCTATTGTCTCCCTGTTTAGAAGTACGTTTATTATAATCTCTAGAATTTGATTTCTGTGAGAAACAATACAGATAGTCCTCAACTTTTCACTTTTTTCACAGTTTTTTTCAGTGACCATTCAATGTTACAGTGGCATTGAAAAAAGTGACTTATGATCATTTTTCACACTTATGACCATTGCAACATCTCCATAGTCATGTGATCAAAATTCAGAAGCTTGGTAACTTAGTCATATTTATGACAGTTGCAGTGACCCAGGGTTATGAGATCACATTTTGCGACCTTCTGACTAGCAAGGTCAATGAGGAAGCTGGATTCACTTAAAAACTGTATTATTAATTTAACAACTGCAGTGATTCATTGAACCACTGCAGCAAGAAAAGTCATAAAATGGGGAAAACTCAATGAATTTCTCACTTTGCAACACAAAGTCTGGGCTCAATTGTGGTTGTAAGTTGAGGACTACCTATATTGGGTAGCAAGGACAAAGGAAAATATAACTTTTGTCAATTCTCAACCAACTCCACATTTTCTTTCAAACCAACATAGGAAATATACCATGATTCAGGAAAGGAGCAGGGTAGGCTACCTGTGTTATAAGTAACAGAAGTGTTTCAATTTTCATTTCTCTTGCTAAATCTTTTTTAATTTGCACCTACCATTTTTTCCCCATGGTAATACTGATTTATCAATTTTTGTTGGCTTGGTACTTTCCAAATGTATTGGACAGATAGTAATTTACCTCCAGATAGGCAATAATTATGTTGCGATTCAACAATTGTGTAAGACACCTTATTTGATAAAGCTAATTTATTTCCTCATTCTTTTCCCACATATTCTCCAACCATCTCCACCAATGTCCTTATTTGCTGCAATGATTCCTTCACAATACATCTAGATAGTGATCATGTCCTCCCTTTAGCTATACATATTTCCCTCTTTTAATCTTTCAACATAAATCAATCATTTAGCTGCTTATTAATTTGTCTTTCTTTGGAATTTTCAACAATTTCTATCATCTTCTGAAACAACTGTGCTCCAATGCTGCTGTTGGAGCACAGGCCACTGTCTCTTTACTTGAGAGGAAGTTTCATTGAATTCAGGGAAGTTTACTTCTAAGCAGGCATGGTGTGATCAATTTCTCCCCAATTTTACACATAGAAAGCAGCTCTCCTGAAACAAGGGGGATCCCTGCTTTTTTCTTTTTTTTACTGTGAGCATAACTGTGAACTTCTGGTTCTCACATGTAACATACAAACATAAAAATAACCTGTAGAAAATGATTAAAAGGGACAGGAGCAATAGAGAGGAACAGCTGTGCTGCATATTTAAAATATTTATTCATGCTCAGAAATCCAAAGTAATGAACTAGGCAATGCCATAGGGAACACCTGAATTAAAATATGTAGAGGAAGCTATAGTCACAATATTTTTTGGTGTCTGCTAATATTCTCTTGCCCAAGAAGATGTATGTGATGTTTTCTTTGCAGTTCTTTCAAAGAGCCCTGAAGTTGTAATGATGCAAGATCTTGTGCAAATCCAAATGACCTCATTAAACTCCGATCCTTGAACTGGTAGAAAGCCAGCATAAAATTTGCTATCCCAATTTCAGAACCTTTTTCTGCTGTAATAATAGCTGCTTCAATATGGGTCAATTTAAGGAATTTAATTGGTGCATTGTTCCCTCAACTTTGTGCTCCCATCCAGTTTAAAAGGTGCTGAATTTAAAATGGGTTGGTGGACAGTCACAAAAGCAGAAGTCAAACTTGAGGTGAAGTAAGATGAAGTGACCAAGTTCAAACCAACCCTTTCTTCAATGGGTGTTCCAATAGAATGATAGCAATGATTGTAATCCTGTCCTCTTGACCAGCAATAACTGGAAATAGCCAGGGTTGACCATAGAACTGAAATGAAGTAAGTAAAACACTTTGAAAATATGGTCATGTTGTGCACCTGATTGCTAGAACTAACAACATGCAGGTCTATGGAGATTATCAGTCATCCAGGTCATAGTTGTCCCAAAGATGCCTTTTGAAGAGGAAACTGGACTTTCTGGTTTTTCTTTGAAGAGAAGATGTTTCTCTTC
This sequence comes from Myanophis thanlyinensis, assembly GCA_017656035.1. NCBI lineage: Eukaryota > Metazoa > Chordata > Lepidosauria > Squamata > Homalopsidae > Myanophis > Myanophis thanlyinensis. The sequence goes on from JAEANM010006968.1 coordinate 11,508, forward strand.
TCATTCAGAAGTCCATTCCAGTACTGAAGAAGCTTCTTGGATGAAGAAACAAAACATCTTCAAAGAAAAACCAGAAATTCTGATTGCCTCTTGAAAAAGCACCTTTGGGACAACAGCATACATAGCTGGTGAAACCTGGTTTTCTTTTCTGATTTAAGAGGACCTCTTTTTTAAAGACTGGTTTAAAAAGATGTGAAACCTCTATTTAAAGAGCTTAAAGAAAGTGAAATTCAGATGCTAGAAAAAAAATGCATGTCCTTATCTTCCAAAAAAGAAAAAATACCCCTCAGTCAATCTGATGCTGCTATATAGAAGGATCCCACAGACAATCATAAATAGATTGATCTATCAACATCCTCAAAATAATCTGGAAATTGTTGGAAGTTGACGTGTCAACCTGAGAGTAGAAAGTTTGACCTGATATTCACTACTCACTTACGGGACTGTCTGTTGCCACCATCAGCCTCCAATCGACCGGTGCACTCCCACAGGGCAGGCCTCCTCGGGGTTCCACTGTCGGGACGGTGTTGCCTGACAGCCCCGAGTGTATGAGTCTTCTCTGTGGCTGCGCCCTCCCTATGGAACGAATTGCCCCCGGAGATTCGGACCATTCCGGACCTCCAGGCCTTCCGGCGTGCACTAAAAACCCATTTTTTCCAACTAGCTGGTCTGGCCTAATACCTTAGTGGTTTTGAATTTTAAATTGTCAAATTTTAAATTTTTAAATCCTAAATTTTATCTTGGTTATCCTAATTTTAGTCGGCTAACCTATTTAATTCATTTTAATTAATATTTGTAACTTTTTTTGACTTGTTTTAGAAGGCTGTACACCACCCCGAGTCCTTCGGGAGAGTGGTGGTATAGAAATCTTGACAATAAAGACAATAATAAATAAAGACAATTGGATGATATTGCACTGGTATTTTCAGGCAGATTTTCAGGGAAGCAACTCCTTTTTCTGGTCCACAAGATTTTATTTCAAATATGCAGACCCAGCATTGGGCATTTCCAGAAGGGTACAGATAAAGGCTAGTTGAGTCTCACAAAATAATATAGCAACAACTCCTGGCAGTTTGTATAAGCAAGGAAATTTCATCCCCTTCAAAGGCAAAACAGAAGCCAAGAGAGTCTATTTATAATTTGGGGGATTTTTGAAATCATAACTCTTTCATTAGAAAATGCCTTAAGCCCACAGACATGGCAATCAAACACTATAATATCCGGTGTCATGTGAGAAGTGCCTTCTGTATTTTAGCAAACATCATCAAAGGGCTTAAGCTGAAATGAGGCGTGTTTTTAAAAATGTGCTGATAGTTGTAAGGGGCCTTGGTGGGTGAAGATGTTTATCAGGAAATGGACACCAAATTATTTTTTAAGAGAAAAGAAAAGAAAAATCCTATGATTGGAATGGTTCTCCAAGATTTGGGCTTTGAAAAAAAGAGAAGCATTTGTTTAACTGGGGGTGGGAGTGGGTGGGTGGGGGAAATATGTGTGATTTTGGTCTAGTTCACTTTTGTGACTGGCAGCGTGAGAAGAAATGTCTTAATTTTCTTTCATGTTTTTCTTTGGTGTATTCCTCTTGTTGGAAAAGAAATGGGCTCCATAAGTTTTCTTCAACTTCCACTAAAGTTCATAGGTTAAGATATGCTTATTTTAGTTTTATTATAAATTGGCTGTGTGGATGGCTAAGAGTATCCTGTTTTTGTTTTCCTTTTATTTTATCTAATCTCTAGTATACTGCAGCCTCCATGGCTTCTTTATCAGTTAAATACCAGATTCCTCTAATAGGTGGGGTTTTTTTTTCTAGATTAGGAAGAAGTTGTTACTCAGGTATTGAGAAAATACATAAAAAGAAAAGAGTAACTCCATTTCCTGTTTTGGCATCTGACAGCAATCAAGCACAAGGTGTCTTTGACTTACAACCATTTGTTTAATGACTATTCAAAGTTACAACAGCGCTGCAAAAAAAGGGACGTACAACCACTCCTCAAGCTTACAACCATTGCACATGTAATCAAAATGTGGGTGATTGGCAATTGGTATTTACGATGGTTGCAACATCCTGAGGTCATGTGATTACTTCTTGCAAACTTCCCAGCTGGCTTCAGACAAGCAAAGTCGATGGTGGGAGGGAGCCAAATTTGCTTAATGACCATATCATTCATTTAACAATGGCACTGAATGACCTTCTGGACCTTTTGGCTATTGAACATCAAAATACAGGCAATAGCAATAGGTTGGTTGGATTATGAACCATAGCAGTAAAGTAGTGGTCAAAGAGGGGTGGAATCAATGAAGTAGACTGATATATTAAATAGATTCCTGGTTCAGTAAAGTCCAAGCAGTAGGAAGAAATTAGTAGAAAGTAAAAAGAGCGTAAGACAAGAACAGGTTTAAGGAGCTACAACTTTACTCATTAGCTACCTTGCCACGAACGTCTTTCTAGTTGCTTTGCAGGAATTGCTAAAAGGCTGGAGAAAAAGAACTAAGGGAAACGTGAGGCCTGGGGAGAGTTAGCATTCCAGAGCAGGGTGAGGCCAAAGAGCAGTTCCTGACAGGAACTGAGTCTGAAATTAAAACAAAATTCAGTGGTTGGTAAGGATGCTTGAAGAGTTCATTTGCCATGAAATCCAGTCAAAGTCATCCATATTTCCAAGCCAAGAGATGGGCCAGGATGTAAACATTTGCTTAGTTTCAAAATGCATGCCCACTGTTCTAAATCTACACTGAATCCAGCATTTCAAAACAGATGTCAATACAGATTTTTTTTATTTTTTAAAAAAACGACGATTTTGAGAAAGGAACAAACACGTGTGAAAGGAACCTGAAATACACATGCATCCTAATGTCATGCAGTGCATTAAAATGACAACCACCTGCATCTTTTGAACTAACTTGGTTGATGTGAGAGGCAATGGTTTGAACCGCACGACTTTTTTTTTATATCCCTGCAGATGTTCTTGGAAAAGAAGATGAGGTGCATTGAAGCTACAAATGCATTGGCTACAATTCTTAAAGTTCTCAAGCTGAAAGCAATGTGAGGATGGACAATTTATCTTTTTTTGGACACCACAATGTGTTTAGAATCACAGAATCTATTTTTAATTAGAACTGCTATAATTAAAAAAACCGTTGAAAATCTGAATCTCCTTCTTTTATCTTCATGCCTTGGTAGCAGATCTTCCCTCTGTCCCTCAAGCGCATGCTCTACATCCCCGTTTCTTGGCCCGTGTGGACTTCCACTCCCAGAATTCAAAACTGAGAAATGTTTTGAACTGTTCAATAGCCTCTACAAAGAGAACTAGCAAGAACTATTGCTTTGGTGGCTTTGAAGGTCCCTCACATTGCATGGATTTTTTTTTTTTGGCAAATTACCACAAAAATGCACTTAGCATGAACCACAATTGCGGATGGAGATCACTAATTGAATAGTAATATCTGTGCTTTGCTATCGGTCAGCTATCTTATAGCTGGTAACTAATACTTAGCTCACTTTGGCTGACCTTGAAAAGGCTTAAGTAAGGTTGGACTGAATTCAAAAGCAGGTGGGATGTTGCTAGATAATCCCATGGGTTGGGGTTGTGGACTAGACTCAGAAGGGGGAAGAAAATCCAGGAGGAGGAGAGACTATTCTTAATTTTCTGCCAAAAAACTCTAGGTAGATATATCCGTGTAGATACTTGGAGTCCAACTGAACTCAGGGGAATCTTTACTTTTTGTAAAGCCGAAAGGAGCATGGACTGACTCATGGCCTGGTGTCTGAAGTCTGTGGAAGATGATGACTAGAGGTAGGTCAGTTTCAAGTTATGTTTTGAAGGATCGGGAATGGCAAGTGATTTTCATCAAAGACATACATTTTCCCAAGATATTCCTTCACAACTGAAAATCCTTTTTAAAAAAATCCTTATTCTCATTGATAGGCCACTGGTAATCACTACTTCTCCTTCCTCAATTATAATTTGCTTCTCCCTTCTGGATTAGGCAAATAATATTCCAACTCAATCAAATATCTCAAAAATAAGAGAAATGAAGTCAACAAGAATAGTAGAAGACAAGTTACCTCAAGTAGTGATGGGAATTATGATCAAAAGTAATTAAACAGGAAGTCTTGATACTGCTGAGAATAGCCTTGCTGATTGATTGAATAGATTCAGGGCCAATTTATGGGGAAGGTCCATAATTATACAAAAAGTGATAGTTATAACTTGTGATGGCCAATAATTTCAACTGAGTCCAAAACTTCAGTTCTAAATCTTACTCATCCATGAGAAGGAAGACAATCCCTTTTGGTCTCTAAAATCAACAACAACAATGAGCTACCTGTAAATACATCTATACTATTTGTATGAAATGTCTCCTGCTTGACATTTGACAAGGCATTTGACTAGAAGACTTCCAAGGTATCTTCCAACTCTATGTTATTCTATGTTCTAATCTTTCAAGATAAGATTGTGCCAATGGTCATTTGAGTCCCCCAATGGTTTTCTATGACATTCCACTCACCTGGAATTTAATATTAGATGCTCCAAAGGAATGTGTAGCACCTGCAGTGGAGAAGGCATGGGCCAGCTTTTTGAATAGCATCATCATCCAACTCTGTTTGCCAAGCCATCTATTTGTTTAAGCTGGAACTTTCAGTATCTTTGTCCCCCTTCGGCTTTGAGAAATCTCATTGGCATCAGCTCATTCAAATCAAAAGGGTGTCAGGAATGGCAAAAATCAAAACACACCATTGGCTTTATATCAAAGAGGGCTGTTGAATGTTGTGAACAAGTAGGAACCTGTGGAACACCAGCTCAGAGGGAAGGGAAATGGCATAGAAATTACGTCAAAGGATCTCATGTTCACTTTATCCCACTTCTACACTCTCTGTCCTTTCAACCCATCTGACATCCAAGAAAGAAGAACATGGAGAAGGTCAACTTCAATAGATGGGTAAAACCAGAGACTCTCTCTTTCTTCTATGCACATTTTAAAGCATGGGCAGCATCATTTTACGGAGGGGAGGAGAATTCATTGGCGTATGCTCAGTTGACTTGTTCCATTGCACAAGGGCTTGCCCTGGGCCATTGTTGTACAAACACAACTGCAGAGCATTTTTATAGGCTGACATGGAACATGCCTACTTGTGCCTTGCAAAGAGGTCTTTCAATTTTTCCTGTTGCCTGAGACTTTTACTATATGTTTTTCTTGGACAAGTTCCTGCTCTTTTACAGTAGAGGGTTTTCTTTTTTTTTTTAATCGTTTGATATTTTTCTTCCCCCAAGTCACTGGTACACCCTTGCCTTCTAATAACCTCTCTGAAGGTTATGCATGTTAGCTACGTTCTTGGCAAGCATTCAGGTAGTTCTCAAGATCTCTCTTGTATGCAAATAGAATCTTGAACTGGTGATTAAATAAGATTTATGGCTGCAGCAACAGTGGCCGTGGCTGCAGTGCCTCCATAAGTGTAAACAGCACTAGGTGAAAAGACGAACCATTGTCCTGAAACTGAAGTGACATCCTTAGAATGCTGATAAACTCCAGGCTGAGGCCAATTTTCAATCATCTGGAGCAATTTTCATTCTGCTTGAAGGAGAACAGAATGTGGCAATGAATCAGCAACATGCCCAGTTCTGGCACTCACGTCATTCAGTTTCTACTACTGCATGCTTGGTAGGTAGAGCACTTAATCAGAATAGAACTAGAAGGGACCTTGGAGGTCTTCTAGTCCAACCCTCTACTCAAGCAGAAGACTGATATACCATTTTACATAGGTGGCTGTCCAGTCTTTTCTTAAAAACCTCCAGTGATGGAGCACCCACAACTTCTGAAGGCAAGCTGTTCCACTGGTTAATTGTCCTGACTGTTAGGAATTTTTTCATTAGTTCTAGGTTGATTCTCTCCTTGATTAATTTCCATACGTTGCTTCTCGTCTTGCTTTTTGGTGCTTTGGAAAATAAGTTGACACCCTCTTCTTTGTGGCAGGCCCTCAAATAATGGAGTATTGCTATAATGTCACCCCTGGTCCTTCCCTCCCCCCCCCCCCAGACTGGACATATCCAAATCCTGCAACTGTTTTTCATATGTTTTTGTCTCCAGGCTCTTAATCATCTTAACTTGCTCTTTTTTTGCACTTTTTCCAAAATCTCAACATCTTTTTTGTAATGTAGTGACCAGTGATGGAATGCAACGGGTTTTACTACCAGTTCGGTGAGTGCATGCTTTACAGCCCTCTCTAAGTGGTTTACAGAGTCAGCCTCTTGCCCCCAACAATCTGGGTCCTCGTTTTACCCACCTCGGAAGGATGGAAGGCTGAGTTAACCTTGAGCCTGGTCAGAGCAGAACTGACAAATTGCAGTCAGCTGCCAGTCAGCAGAAGTAGCCTGTAGTACTGCACTCTAACTACTGCACCACCATGATTTAGATCTTTGAAGTGGTGGCCCTAGGTCTTCAAGTACTTTTAGAAAGCCATCCATGTCAGATTCCAGTAATGAGGATTCAAGATCTTCCTCTTTAAGACTTATCTTAATGTGAGGACTTGGAACCCCTCAGTCTGGGCCAGAATCTGTCATTCAGTACAATTTAACTTTAACTTTAACTTTAATCATATTTATATACCGCCCCATCTCCCTAAGGACTCGGGGCGGTTTACAG
>JAEANM010006969.1:0-18142 GCA_017656035.1 Myanophis thanlyinensis
TATTTCATTTATTATGTCACGAAGCATCAAAAAAGAAAATAGAAAAAAATATTTGTTCTCCTTCCCTTAGCTCTCTAGAGAGTTCCATTTCACCAGAGAGGAGGAATGTCATCCAAGGATCTTGAATAAGGGATTCAAGATAAAAAGACAGTTTCCCACAAACTATGGATTTTTTTCTTCAAATAATTGTGGAATTTGGATTGGGGTTACGATTTATGGAGGATAAAGCTTACTATACAAATGGCATCAAAGGTGGTGTGTTACAGGAGAACAAAGACAGAAAACTTGTCTTTATATTGTCTTGTCCAAACTGTGGTATTAGTTGTTCAAGGTATCATCTTCTTCCATTTTAAAAGCATATGAAAAAATTAATTTGGTTGGTCCAAATGTGATCTAGAGAGCTTCTCACAGGTAGTGTGATATATTCTGAGAGGCAATAATTTTCCAGGATGTAAGAGAGCCCCAGACTTTTCTGGTGATATCATGAACTAAAAATGGAGTTTGCTGTAGCACTAAGATACAATGCTATCTATCTATGGTTATCTATGGTTCTTTGCATAGGTTCAGTCACTGTTGAAGAAGTGCTAGAATAGTGAACTATCCAATAATTGATTTTAGTACTTCTTAGATGTTTAAAACATGCTCTTCAATTTTGGAACAATACTGAGTAAAAATAATATTTGTTACAATTATACATGTTTTTCTATCCTGCAGACTCAAAAAAGATAAGAATGATCAGGTTTAAGGCTGAAAGATACAGTTAATTCCACAAAACAAGGCTTAGACATGAAAGCATTCCAAATCTAATCCATAAATCAAACCCATAGGTCCAGTGTAATTGGAGGGGGTCAGGTAAATTGCAGACTAGAGGCAAAGGTCAAGAAGTCTTGACTGCTTGAAGCAAGGCTGATGTTTGTAGACATGGAGCAATAAGTTAGAAGATTGTGAACATCATTTTTAATAAGATGCCAGATAGCTATAAGTACCTTCATACACTAGGAGGCTGAGCCCATCGCAGACTATTAATTGCAATAAAGAAACTGAAGTAGTTCAGCTTCACAACCTTGTATCATCAGTTTGCTGATGGCCTTGATGACTTAAAAGTCAAGACAAGTGACCAAAGATATGAAAAGGGTGGGATCCAGTTAATATTCCTGGCTAGGCCAGGAATTCTGGAGTGTTTTGTTTTTCTAGCTTCCAAATTTTTAACCACTAGTTCCTTCTTCTCTGCTTCAGAGTCTAATCTACAAATATTATATCTGGAGATGACTCTAATGAGGGTAAGTTATTCTCTAGAGAAGCATAGGTTAATTGCAATAAGGAGAGAGAAAATATGGAATTATTGGTTTGATAGATCTGTGAACAGTTTAGCATTTAACCCAAATAACATGATCTTTTGACCTTTCAACTATATTATCCCCCAGTTCTCATAGGTAGTGCATTAACATATTTAGTTGAGAACAATTATTGCTGTTATGGACAAATGATTTCTGTTTAACAGTATAATTCCATTAAGCATTCCTTTAACTCTTCTTGCTTACATAGTAACTTTCTTAAGATTGCTTTTAGGACATAAACAATGCATATTTTATGGTTGTGTTGTCCTAGGCCTATCTTAGACTCCATGTGAATTTGCTTGTATCTTTAGTATTAATGGTAATTACTTATATTGCTAAAACAATATTTTGTACTCTGCAGCCCTTTTTTAACCAAAACAATGTCAATATCTTCTCTTTATTGACTACTAAAATATATAAATCAATTAAACAATACCCCAATCAAGAAATGGTCAAACAAGCCATCAGTAGACAACCCAACCAAAGAATCTCTCACAACCCACCAACACTGACAGGGCAAGCCACTAGAATATAAACTGAAAGCAAATTCTACTCCTTACTAGCACTAATGACATTACCTAGTTTGGGTAATGAAAAGACTGAAAGAAAACAACCAATCTCAGAGATTACCAAGACTCCCTTATTCACAATCTGAAATAGGAATTGCATGAATTATCCATTTAGTTTTTTTCTTTTTAAGATTTATTTCAGAAACCTCTTTGTGGCAATGTCACGATGCAATCCCATTGTCCACAATTGTCCACAACTGTCCACAATTTCTGAAAGCTATGTATCACTTTCCATTTTGGTAGTAGTGGTGCTGGTAGACTGTAATTATTTATTATTGAGTGTTAACATGTCAGGGTTCCACACAACATCAGCAACGCAATCAGAATTCCAAAGAAACGAAAGTCCATAGAATAAGATTTTACTGAAGACATTGTTCTGATATGGTCTGGAGAAATCCTGAATCTAAAATTCCCAGGCTTTCTCCACCCAAGTAAAACTGAAAGTTCCACCCCACTAACTATCAAATGGTAATTCCTCACCCCTTCAAAGAAAGTCCCAACATTTCACCTAGGACTTCCCATAGCAGGTGTTCACAGCCCAGAGAAACTTTACCATGAGAACTCTACTAAAAGAATGTAAACTAGATAACAACTCTGAGTCAGTTCCTTCAACCCCCACTCCTCCAACCCGGTGGCCTTGCAGAAATAAAAAATGTCAAAGCTAAAAGGCCCCATATAATATGCAAAGCAATGGCTAATATTGTGCAGCAGAAAACCCCAAGTCCAAAATGTGTTTTTAGGCTTGACATAATACTTATTTAAAGGAACTTTTCTGTGGATGTATTTTACTTTTGGAAAATAATTTGAAAAGCAAAATATAAATCATTTAAATGGGAAAAAAACAGTGAATTCAATGCAATTAATCACTGATCTGTTTTCAGAAATCTTCTAGTTCATTAAAGGGCCCAGACTTGGAATGGATTTTAAGACCTTTGTTGCTGCTTTTGTCAAAGTTTTGTGGACTGCTGTAATTATGTTGTAGTAGCCAGATGTTGTTTTATGGTTTTAATTTTTTGTTGAAATTTGTAGGTAGGGAACATAAAGTATTAGTCAATCCATCATTCAAAAATAAAAAGTAAATTATTCTTAAATTAAGTCAAAAAATAAACCTCAAATCCATTTCTGAGAATGTTTGGAGTCTTCAACTTGCAGTGTGCATTGAGTTATGTACACAAATGTTTAACTTCTGTTCTTAGCAAAGTTAATTTTGTAGTTCCCCAAATCATGGTCAGCACAGCAGCTGCCAGATACAGAATGATTTTATGAACCATATTTAATCCCTTGGGATACTGTGTCATAAAAACACATAGGCTGTAATCATGTTGTATTTTCTGAGACTGATCCAACAATTCAGCATTGTAAAGTTTCCTTAAAAATAAAACATGAATTTTATTACAGAATTATGTAACATGACATTCTGTATTGTGCTAGATCACAATAAAGCTCACACTTTTGAAGGACAGAATCAATGACAAGGTGAACAGTTTGGTGGAAGAAATTCCCTCATCCAGCTCAGATGCTTGTGCATCATCTTGTTTTGTTTTATGGTATTATACTGTATATGTAACTGCGAAGTAAATATACTTCCAGTCTATAAATATAGTGTGAAGAAACATACTTATTTTACATACCAATGATATTGTATCAATCAGGTGGATGTAGCAAAGCAAAAAATGATTTTAGAAAGGTATATAGTTGTTGTAGATGATCATATATATATTCCAGATTAACTATAGTCTGCTAGTCCAAATATACAATGTACCCTATATTTGAGAGAAAAATATGTGTTAGGCATTACTCATCACTCCACCATCTCAAGTCTGAATTCATCTGCCTTTGTCTGCTAAGTGGATTCATTTTGTGCGGAGGAAGATAGCTAAGGGAATTGCATTAAGCTTTTTTAATGTCTCTGTGTTGGTCACTGGCATGAAAGATCAATGGTGGTGAAAGAAGATGATGGTGTTCAGGAAATGTGTTTAGAATTTGTTCTTTTCAGCTGACAGTACAGGAGTAGAGAGATTAGGGTATGAGTAGCTACTGTATTCATGGGACATTTATCTTTTCTTCAGTGTTCACTTCAAAAATAAAATGGGCCTGAGCAAGTAATAAACTCTTGAAAGCATTTGCTCAAGCATTCAGCATCTTATCTGGGTAAGCAGAATCACAGCTAAGCAAACAGGGACAAAGTCAGAGAATAAGCGTGTTACTACAGGTATTACCTTGGGAGTGTGAAATAAAGGATCTTCTTTACACTCCTTAATAAATTGGTCCCCAAAGAAATCTTCTCTGAAACTCTAATTAACATAAGGAAGAAAATGCTTTATTAGGCATTGGGCTCATTAAAATAGTGAGCCATTCATCCGGAGTTTATTCATGGTACTTAATCAAAAGAAATTAAATTATCTTTTTCATCTAAGTTAATTTGGTACTGACTGTAATGTAGAGAGCCAAAGCTATAAAGTATTAAGTATTCATATAGCAGATATTGGTTAACTATTACTTGTGTTTACCTTATCTAGCAGAATGTCTTTTATTAATTTAGGAAGTCTACCTAATGCCATATTTACGCTAATAGCCATTTTCATTTCTTTTTATGAATTAAAATGTGACTTTTACTGAGTTTTGCTTGCCTCACAAAAACCTGAGAACTAAAGAGATTAAAATATTTAAATGGAAAGAAATAACTTTTTCTTTTTGAAAGTTGAAAAAAAAAACTCTTGTATAGGAAAGCTGTCTTGTTTACAGTATCAATTGTAAAACAAAATCTGCAAGGTCAATTATCAGAACTTTAAAGAAATATTAGATTTATGGGCCTATAAAATGCTTCAACTTTTTAACTCTTAACTGGAACCGGAGGTTTCTACTGAAGATGAACAGATCCTTCTGGAAGCAATTGAGATGGATTCACTAGATTTACAAATGCAATTGGATTGTCATTTAAAAATTGAAGAAGTCATTGTGAATTATCTTTTCAAAATGAAATATAAGAGATTTATTGGAGTACTTAATGAAAACTACAAGTAGACTTGAAAGATAAGAATTTTAAGAGAAGAGGAAAAGATACTAGAAGAAAACAGAATGAGAATTTTATTTATGGGATTAAGGATGGTTAAGGGGAAGAATAAAAAATATTAAATTTGTTTATCTGATCATGGTTAAATAATGAGTTATTTCTGGTAGTGCCAATTGTTATTGTTAATGTCTACCAAATAATAAACTCTTGAAAGCATTTATTGGAGATTTGTCTACCCAAAAAAAGTGTAATCTATTATTTCTCTTTTTTCTTTACTTTTTTCCTTTTTTGCAAATTTGTTTTCTGTCTGATTCTTTGTTCCCTATTTTCTATTTTTTTTGTTTGTTTACTTTTTATTGATGTTTTCAAAAGTTAATAAAATCATACTTTAAAAAAAGACCCTAGCAGTGATATCTTTTGTACATCTTTTAAAATTGCACCTTTGATACAAGTTTTCCTTATTCATCAATAACTTTTAAGATGTGTCTGTTATTTTTATTCTTTGAAATTATTGTAAACACTTAAAAATTCTTTATAATTAAAATATAGAAATACTATTAATAACCACACTTCAAGAGCTATGCCTTAATTATTAAATAAACATTGTAGGATTCTAAAAAAACATAGTTCCTCAGCTTTCTACTCACACAATCTGATTTGGAATGGGGATTCACCCATAAAAATGAAAACATTTCAGTGAAGTTCTTTTAGGTCTGAGCATAGGGTGATTGCATTAGGCCTTGTTATCACTCTTTCACTCACTCACTCACATACAAAGTATTAGCAAATAGCCATAATTTAATGTAGTTCTTCTGTCTATTTGCTCTTTACTAAAATGAATTTGATAATTTTATCCAGGCAGTTGCCAAGAGTCAACATTGGCTAGAAAACACAAAAACATTAGCTCAAAGACACACATAAAAACTGTGAATATCAGAGGCAAATATTGAGTAGCCATAGACAGTGTCAAAGATATTTATTTTCAAATCAAATGGATTAGAATTGCCTCAAAGAAGTCAATAACTTGGCTTGCTCTAGTTAAAGTTTTTCATTCAGCTCCAGTTCTTAATACCCATTCAGCCGTTTTTTATTCTATGCTTTTTCACTCTTCATACACACAAATGTTCAATAAAAATTGTAACATAAACAAGTAGTTAAGTAAGAAGCACCAGACATCCAATTCTGTAAAATCTGTAAAAACATCCATAATGTTTTATGTAGCTTTCCGTATGGTGCTTTAATGTCCCTTGGTCTTATAAAAAGAACTCTATTTCCAGAATATAATGACAAACTAAACCCAACTCACATCTCATTTCAGACATGAAAGAAGGGCAGAAAAAAGCAGATATTCTGTGTTATTCTTTCCACTGATCATCAGAGCTGCTAAGCAGGCTATTCTTGATGTATTTAACTTCTTAGATTCTGGATCATATCTTAGATTTCTGTTCTAACATTCTGACTATGAATGCTACTGCTGGCTTTATTTGCTCTATCCTACTCAGTACTCACTCTGCTCTGTTTAAAGAAATATATTCATCTTGTTAAAGTGCTATTCCACAGCAAAACACATCAGCCAATCTAGAGAAATTAGAAACATTTGTTCTTGATTCTAACAGGTTAACTAGTGAAGTTTGAAAACTTGGAAGAGAGTCAATGGGTCAATGGCTGCTACTCTTTCATCTAACAAGATGCACTGATCTCTCACTTTTTTTAAATTTGTGAAACAGGTACAAGATAACAAGTATAGGTATGAGGATGAACCTAACAAAGGAAGTAAATACAAGTAAATGGGGACAGTAAAACAGGCATGGTAGGCATGCTGGCATGCTTATGCACGTCCCCTTTACAGACCTCTTAGAAATGTGGTGAGGTCCACGGTAGACAGTTTGAGGTTGAAGCTGTTAGGGATTGAGGATGTAACAACAGAGTTGGGTAGAGCATTCCAGGCATTGACCACTCTATTGATGAAGTCATATTTTCTGCAATCAAGTTGGAGCAGTTTACCTTGAGTTTATAACGATTGTTTGCCCGTGCATTATTGTGACTGAAGCTGAAGTAATCTTTGACAGGTAAGACATTGTAGCAGACAATTTTGTGTACTGTGCTTCGATCAGACCTCAGACAGCACAGTTCCAGATTGTCTAAGACCAGAATTTCAAGTCTGGTGGCATAAGGGATTCTATTGTGAGTAGATGAGTGGAGTACTCTTCTTGTGAAATACATCTGGAGTCACTAAATCATGTCCGATATACAGTGTGGATTCCAGGCAGATGACCTGTATTCAAGAATTGGTATGGCAAAAGTTTTATATGCCCTAGTAAGCAATACAGTGTTACCAAAGAAGAAACTACGCAAGATTAGGTTAACAACTCTTAATGCCTTTTTGGCAAGATGTTACAGTGAGCTCTGGGACTTAGATCATTTGAGATGAGTACTCCTAGGTCCCTGACAGAGGGAGGGACATCTATGAGGTCGTTTCCGCCCAACTTGTATTTGTTCTGATTTTTTTTGCCAGTGTGTAGGAAAAAGTTAGTTGAGATTTGGAGTTTCCAAATGAGTGGCATTCTGACACAGTCAAGGTCATTTTGTAGGGCAGCAGCATTGTCAGTGGTGTTAAATAATTTTATGTTACCAATGATTCAGCTGCTATTAATGTGATTGCAAAGGTCATTGATGTAAAACAGAAAGAGAATGGGTCCTAAAATGCTGCCTTGAGGGACACCGCTGCTAGCTGGTGCCGGATTTGGTTGAGCCCTGTTTTAACTATTTGTTGCCTGTTGGATAGGAATGCGGTTATCCACGTGTGCAGGGAACCAGAGATGCCATAGGAACTTAGTTTCAACAGTAATTTGTCATGGACCACTGAGTCAAAGGCTTTACAGAAGTCAATGTAAATTGTGTCTATTGCTTTACCCTGGTCAAAATGTGTGGTCCAAGTGTTTCTACAGTGAACGAGTTGCAGATTACAGAATCAATTTTTCCTAAAACTAAATTAGCTTGTTAGCACTTGGAAAGCAACAAATCTTGTAATGCTAGATTTCCATCTGTTACAGGATTTGCTCCATATCTAGCTTCTGAAGAACTTTCTGGAATCATCCAAAATTGTTTTGCAAATTGACATTGATAATATTTAGAAAAACTAATAGGTTTGTTTTTGGTACTTTTAATCAAAAATGTGGTAGTTTTAACAAAAACAGGTTAGGTTATTTTATGGTTGCCATGAAATTCCATGATTGTGAGCATATCAATTGCATTTTTATGGACTTAAATAGGATTTCTATGAGTTTTTGATTCCAGTTATGACCACACCAAGGAATCATATGTAAGACTTCAAAAATTAAAATATGACACTTTTAAAAATGAGGCTATATACATTTTGTGTAACATAACATTCTTATATCTTAACTCAACACCCTCCCCCATTAATATCATACATTGAAAACAGTAGTTTTATCAATACCTCTAAACAGATTGAAAAATCTAAAACTATAGGAAGGAATGTAAACTGTTGCATTCTGATGTGAAAAGTCATGTCTGGTTCCATATACCATTAATTCTGGAGAAAATTTACTATTTATTAACTTCTACCATTTCCCAATTAAGGGGGGGCTAAAGATACAATAATTAGGTAAGTTCTAATAGTCTGGTAGTTAATAAAACGTCAGAATCCTATTAACAGCTACAAAGAGCAAAGATTCAGTGTAGATGTGAAGTGGTGAAAAGTTGGGAAGAAAATTAGGCTCATCAAGGCCTTTTTCTGCCAGACACACAGAGTGGAAAGACAATCAAGTGGCAAAAGTGGGTTTAGATTATTAATTATCCTATTGTTGACTATTCAATTAGAAAATTGCAGCATTGAATTTTGTATAAATTATATATTTCAAGCATTTATGTTTTTTCAGATTTTCAGTCAGTATTTTGTTATGTGACCTCTATATATGTCGAAATCTTGATGTCCTGGGTCAGTTCCATGGTTGCCCTCAGGGCCATGAACTTCCAAAGCAGTTCTGTGCCCAGGGAAGGCAAATTAAAATCTGTGCCAACCCAGCCACAACACCCAACAACTCAGATAGGCAGGCAGGTATCCAATAAAGTAGTTAGTACAATAACAGCAGTCCCATCTTGTTCCTAGAATCAACTTCTTGAATAAGGTCTCATATCTGGCTGTCTGAGGAACAATATCCCTGAAAGCCGCAAGAGTATCACAAATAATCATTGCCACTCCCGCACCTCTGCCCTGATGTCATGCCTGATGCCATTACCTGAAAACAATATTTTTGAGAGTGACCAGATCTTGGCAATATATACCAGGCCTGTTCTATCATCAGTTATTAATTCATTAATGAAGGAAGCGTTATTATAGGTCAATCTGGCATTAAGTAACAGATTTAAAAGGGGGGAGGGCACATAAAGACCAATGAACTTGCAAAGGGGAAATGTCCAGTGGTTAGAGCAGGGAATTGTCTAAATACTGAGACTGCATTTCCAAGAACATCCTTTGCACGTAATAGTTCAATAGCAGTAGATGCATGACTCTGACACTTGTTAGAGTCAGGTAGATAATTAAAGCCAACTCATTGTTGTTCTATATCAAAACATGATGCAAGATTTCCCATTCTTTGGCAGAACAAAATGAAAAAATATACCAGTATATGCAAATTTATAAAACCTTGCATGGAATTCTAGAGATATTCTTAGTTCCCAAGAAAGCCTGCTGTCCATCTATTTGACATATCCATCCAAAGAGATGACAATTTCAAATAAGTGAAATTTTCAGCATTTTGATCCTCAATATCCTCTGAATAGACATATGCCCCAAGCCCACCAATTTAGGAAAAGCTTTATGGCAAGAACAAACATTCTTTATGGTAAACAAGAACAAAATCGAATTAAAAGATGGAGAATGGAGACCAAGCTAGGAATAACATTAAAGGAGGATATGGCTGAAGGATCTTACCTCCCTATACTATTCAGAGGACCCTGAATAGGTTGAGGCTTTGAGTCCCTAAGTTAAAATCAATATGGAGTCTCTTAGTGGATAACAACACACTCTGTGAATGTGGAAAGATGCAGAGCTCAACCCATGTGGTGGTATGTTGGCTACTACCAGAAACATGTACTAATAATGATTTTATTTTTGACCAACAACAAAGCCAAGAAAGTGGCTTCATTCTGGAAGTCTAAAGTTCTATCTAGACCCAAAAGAGAAGGAGAAGCATTTTCAGATTTTGAGATATATTCTGAGCAATAGTGTCAATGAATCTCCAATTATGACATATAAAAAATAATAATATTTAAAACTTATTTTAAATCTCACCATTATATTTGTATAGAAAAGACTTTGATGATGCAATAAGGGTAATGCTTCTTTAAAATATGTTTCTATACTAACCACATTTTGGGAGAAAATAGTGAATTATATAAATATGATCATGTGACAAAAGCTAAAGTTTTCAGAGGATAATATTATTTTGAACTGTATACCTAGTACATGGAATTTACTAGTATCCCGATCTCTTAAATGAATTATCTGTCCCTTTTACTATGGCTAAAGGACTGGTATTATAGCATTAGAAAGATAAATATATGGCTCCATTTATGGATTGAAGACCTGATTGGACTAATCACTTACCAATGGTTTGCCTACAGACATAAACTTTGTGTAGACAAGTATAATGAAATATGGGACATATTTATACAGAATACAAGAGGTTAAAACTGATAGTGGAATAAATGTATCAGAAATATATACAATATATATGTAGTTAAATACTTGCATTAGATAAATATATAGAGATTATAACTGTTTACTGTTAACAATGCCATATCATTTTAGATTTTTTTCTATTGTATTTTTTTACTTTTTTATTAATACACTTTTTATGTGTTTTTTTCTCTTTTCTTTGAGAAAGTTATCCTATCATCATGATCATTTTTCTCTGATTCTCTTTTTGTTATTAATTAAAAAGCAATTAAAATATATAAAAAATAGCTGAGATGGCATGTATAGCATCATGATCAAAACCTTGCCTATTTATGTATCAATATCAGTTCTGACATGTAAAGCAGAAAGATTACTTGCACTATTTGCAAATATTTCCAGTGCTAGATGTGAGATGAGCAACTCATGTGCCCTGATGAACAAACATAACATATGGCACAGTAGGAACAGAGATCCAAGAACAATTAAATGAGTTTATAATGAGGTTAGCAGCAGAAAGCATTTTGACAACCAAGCTGTGCTTTGCCATCTGATGATGGTGATGGGGTAAAAAGGAGATGAAGGTGTCCTTATCAAAATGATAGGACAAAGGCAGGTTGGGTGGGTTGGGGGCTAAATATGCACCTTAAGTTTGTATGATGTCTGTGAAGAATCATTTATATTCAACTGGTTCCTTAGTCAGCATTTTATTACATTCTTATTTCTTTTGTGCATGCCCTCTTTTTTTTGCTACATTATTCTCTGCAATGAAAGAACAATTGTGAGAATTATTTTGCCAGATTTATCCTTTGAAGATAGCAAAACCAGATAAGCTATCAGATCTCACTTTCATGTGGTAGTCTTCAAAAGGTTTATTATGGGTTTGAATCATATAAACAACCAATGATTGATTATTCTAAATGAAAAGAGGCCACTCCAGAAACTATCCACCATGGCTGGTTATGCAGGGCCATAATTTTTCCACTGCCATCTTAAATTTCTAATATGATTTGTCATGTTATTACTGGTACATACAAGTGGCTTGTCACACGGCAAAGTCACTGCACACATAAATCAGAGTAAATACTTTCTATATGACAGATCATTTGCTGTTTATTGACACAAGATGCAATGATTGCCTTGATTTTTAGGTAGCTTTAACGGGTAAAATAAATTGGAAGGTAAATATAATATGCCAAAAAGTATGTTTGTATACAAATCTGTGCAGGTAGTACAATCCAAGAAAAGAATTCTCTTATTTTAAACCACGTTAATTTATTTTATGGAAAAGAAATATAGGTAGTCATAGATATACAAAAGTTAGTTTAGTTTAAAAGTTAGAATGGCATTGAAAAATGTGACTTATGACCGTTTTTCACACTTATAACTTTGCAGCATTCCCATGATCATGTGAACCATAGAACTGACCCAGGATATCAAAATTCAGATGCTTGACATTTGTTTCACATTTATGACCACTGCTGCCCCAAGGTCATGTGATCAGTTTTTGGGACTTTCTGTCAAGCAAAGTCAATGGGGAAGCCAGATTCACTTAACAGCTATGTTACTAACTTCTCATCTGCAGTAATTCACTTAACAACTGTGGAAGGAAAGGTCAGAAAATGGGACAAAACTCACTTAACAAATGTCTCACTTAACAGGAATATATATTGCAGATCTGGTTAGCTTATCTTTCACCCTTCTTATTTATCTACACCCACTGGCTTTATTTTCCTTTATATTCCTTTGGACCAACTGTCTCTTACTTCCCCTGGTTATCCTACCTTATGTTTATTTCTCCATCAGTTCATAGCCATGTTTGCTACCTCTAACACCAGTGCCCAAGAAAGTCTCCTGCAAGTTAAGCCCTAAGCATGACATTGTCTCACATAGCCTCATCATGTGACTGCTACAAATAGGCATCAGCCTTTCCCCCCATTGCATATGATTTTGCTATATAAACTTAACTGTCTGTTGTTTTTACTTACCTGTTTTCTTATAGAATCATCCTATCTGTTGCCATGGTTTCAACACTAGATAATCAGAGTACCAGAAGAACAGGAATTTTTTCCAAGGGAAAACAAAGGGAATGCATTTAGAGAGCATTGTTACAATTAATAATGGGATATTGGAGGAAAGAGCCAAATGTCCTGAGGTTTTTCTTTTTGTACAGTGAAATGCACTTTCAAAAATGTCATCATTCCAGTAGACGTGCTTCATTTCTGCTGGGGAAAAGAAAGTTTCCTGTTTAGCTTGTGACTGCAACAATAGCAACATTTTAAAGGCAACCTTCAGAGATTTCTATGAACATGGAGAAGGCACCGATCACTATGTCTTCTTATCACAACTGAACTGACTCTATCTGTACTGACAGAAAAATATACTTTTAAAAGCATATCCCATTTCGGTCCTATTTGTTCCCTACATTCGTAATAATGCACATATATTCATTTTCACAGTCTCTGAGCACAATTTAACAAGTACTGCTTGTCCAAACATATGTACACATTTCAGTTAAATTATGGAACTAGCACCATTTTGCTGCTTTTTTTCTCTTTTTTTTTTTTTGCTGCTATCTTTTATAACCCCCCCCCCCCCCCACGTATCTCATTAGAAATGTAGCTAATGGGCAAAACAAAAAAGAGTACTGAAGGGAATGTACACACTTAAGGGAAGGTAAAATGGCAGGTTGGGTAGTCCTACATCACCACATAAAGAATTAGACCTATAATAGGCAACCTATTGATTTTCCATAAAAGATTTTTAATCAAACAACCAGGGATCCTAACGGGGACAAAACTCTGCTACAATACAAATTTGTTCTTCATATACCAACTATTTTTCAAACTGTGTATAAATGAGGTTACCCATTGGACATATGAGCATTCTTGAGCCTCATATATCACTAGAAATAAAAAATAGTAATATCTTTCCGGGGAAAAAGGGTTTACTAGCTATCCAAGAAAATGGGAAGGAAACTGTAGGAAGAGAGAGAGGAGACTTGCAATCTAACTAAAATTCCATTATCCTGATTTATTTCTTTTCTCACTGTTAAAAAGAATTTGTTTCACAGTCTTGCCACCTAGGAGAGTTTAAAATACAGAGGAGCATTTTGGGCACAGAAGGCCCAAAGGACATAATTCTGTGGGGGCCAGGATTTCTTTTTCACTGCAATACAAAATTACAAGAGAGCCAGTTTTGTGTAGTGTTTAAAGCACCAAGCTAGTTACAAAGATACTGTGAGTTCTAGTCCTGCCTTAGGAACTGTTCTGTGATCTTGGGCCAGTCTTTGTCTCTCAGCCCTAGGAAGGAAGCAATGGCAAGCCAGTTATGAAAAAAAATGCAGAGAAAAAACTGCAGAGGCTGGTCATCCAAGCAGTCACTAACAATCAACACTGGCTAAAAGGCATAAACAAACATACATACATAAACACACACACACACACACACACAAATTCCCTTCTTACCCTTATGGATGTTTTTTTTTAATCTTCCTCAATATTGGGATCCTCTACCAGAGTCTTTCTGTGCAGTATCTTAGCTGTTCCTTGCACTGTATTCTTCTGACCAAATAACTCCAATGTTGCTCCTGGGATGTGTTGAAGCTCCTCTCTTAGCTTAGGAGTCACAGCCCTGAGAGCTTCTAAGACCACTGGGACCACTTTGGCCTTTACTTTCTTTATCCCTTCTAATTTCTCATTCAGGCCCTAGTGCTTCTTAAGCTTCTCCTACTCCTTCTTCCCCATAGAACAATCAAGTACAGTAGATCTCTTAACAAATTACCCTTGTAGCTAGAAATCGTGGCACCTGAAGTTTGCTAAATCAGCAGATACTAAGCTGAGGTAACATTGTTTACCATATTTCCATGAAAGAAATGGCAGACTGAAGATGTCTCTGCAAAAAGTGGAATGGATGATTCCACAAATAGGCTAGCTCTTCAATAATTTCTTTCTGGACAATGAGAGTATTTGAGATTGCCCACAAGTGTGTTTCACAGCTGCCCCTTATGAGGAGATCATACGGTACTAGTCTCCAATGGGGTTAGCACTCTGGGAGATGAGGAAATGGTAATCTCACTCAAACCATAGTCACCATCTGTGAAAGGACATTAAGCTTGCATGTTTCCTTTTCTAATCACCTTTATTTTAGCTGTTTGGAAACTTTGGATCAATATGTTTTACAGTACTGTATAGTTCCTACAATCCTCTGTCAACAAAGTTTTAACTGCAAGTTTAAGAACTTTAAAGTTAGGAGGTAGAAAAGAAATAAAAGCATGTTTAAACTTTGATTTTAGAAAGCTACGAAGAGATTAAGTAAGATAAATTTGAAATAAGATATCTGGATTAATTATAAAAAATCCTTTCAGTGGGAAAATGCTTTCATTTTGATTTTTTTTACATAATAAAATAAGATTTTAAAATCTAAACACTAGATGGAACCAGGAAGAACTAGAAATTGCACTTAAAGGAAAAAACACTCTCATAGTTGACTTACAGAATGAAGGAAAATATTTTAATATTGAAGTTTTTGAATGGTATTTTTGAATAAAGTACCCAGAAGTTCATTTTAAAAGTGTCTGTCTCTATGGATGGACTATCTAAAAGATGTTTTGGAAGAGGAGCTTTTACTTGACAAGATTGAGACTATGTTTAAAATGGATTTCTACAAGAGTGATATGAAAAAAGATGTTTCACTAGACCTACCAAAAAAAACCTCCACAACCAACAGCTATTGTAATAATTAAAATAGATATACAAATCTAAAATCAAGAGAATGACCTGGATAATTTTCCTATAAATTTACAGTTTAAATTTCTGAAGAATTTTGTTAGAAGAGACAAGGGGGGGGGGAAATAAAAATTCTAAATTATTTGAATTTATTAAGATTGTTAGAAGTAAAAGAAAGGATCTATTTGTGGCTAGAGCAAATATGAATTCCCACCTACCCTCCTCATCAGAAATTACTGTCTTACAGTTTCTTTCTAAGGAAAGGGAACAACTGGAAGGAGAAACAGTTTGGGCAATCTCAGATCTCTCTTTTTTATCCAGAAGGAATTAAAGAATCCAATCTACTAACCAGCTGCTTAAAATAGTTTGCAAATGTTGGCTCAACTTTTTCACAGAACTGTCTTCAGTTGGCCATCTTCCCCCAAGATTTATAAATAAATGATGGGATGTGGGAGAATAAATCATTTGGTATATTTTAAGAGAAGGTGATAAGTTATTAAAATTGTGCATATTTTTGGTTGAAGGTAGGAAGTCACTTCTTTATATATTTTTCTTTACTATATTCTTATTTTTTTCTTTTCTATTTTTTATTCTTTTCTTTCTTTTCTGTAGCTTCATCTTCTATTACTTTTTATTGTTGTAATTATAATTTTTAATAAAATTACTTTAAAAAAAGAAAAAAGCACTGCTTACCATGGTTGACATAGTGTCTTCCCCTTTGTGGACTTAATTAATTTTATTTCAAGGTTTTCATTTATGAAGTTAAAATCATATTTCATCTTTGGAGTCCTCCACCAATGCATACTATAACAATGCATGTTTACTAGAATCAGAACAAATAATCTATTTTCATTTGCACATCAAATGCATTTTTTATGAATAATAAATATCCAGAATCAAAATTGATACCCTTGAGAATATTTGCACAAAAGTTGAATTGTTTATGTTATATTCAGAGTTGATTAGTTTGAATAGTGCATTAAATGGAATAAATCATAGCAGTTGAAATAAGTCTGATTTTCTCTTTTAAAAATCTAATTAATTAAAAGCATATGGAATGGTTAGACCAAGCCTATCATATGTGGATAAAACACAAAATCAGTTGAAATTAATTGGAGTTTTGTTGGTTCTAAAGGGCTTCAAGATGTTTAGTATACAGCTGAATGCTTGAAATCCTATATATGTTCAACTGAATGAAAATCTGTATTGATTTTGGTGAGACCTTGGCCATGATATCCACATGAAAATTAAGTTAGTTGAAGCAAAGGATAATCTTTATTTGATATACAGTTTTTTTGTTTGTTCATCCAATTGTCAAATTCCTGGACACAGCCTAAATAATCCTTATTTGCAAGGATTAATATGCTTCCTGTTCTCATCTTTGTAATTGTAATCATCTATTTTGCCTGGGAATTACATCTGTTGCTTTTGTACAAATGAGTACAAGGGTGCTCTGGAAATATTAGAAGTTCTGTAAACATAGACCCTGAAAGGAACTAATCAGATAAAGGATGATTAGTCAATGCCACACAGAAATAGGGCAAGAAAGAAAGAAATCAGAATATAATTGTAAACAGAAAGGGTGGATTTTTGTTGTTATTTGCTTTTCTGCTCAATTAATTAAAACTTCAGAACAATTGGCAAGTGTTCCTTGTTATCCTAACTAACAAAGAAATCTGAACTGCGAGACGGGCAACACAATATAAAGTTCCATATTTATCTAAATTCAGCAAACCTTGTGAGAATGAAAAGGCAGGCAGGTGGGTAGAGAAAGGAAAGAGGGAAAGAAGAAGTAATAGCGAAATGAGTGACAAACACATTTAATAAATAAATAAATAATTTAAATTTGCTTTTTTTAAAGGTTTCTTTCAAATTAGCCTAGCTTTTCATAGCAGAAATAGGTAACTGATGGTCCCCAACAAAATATCCTTACTGTCTGCCATGCTGGATGGAGATGTTCAGAGTTATAAGGCAGGTAAGGCAGTCATACATGTTTTTCTAAACCTATCACAGACTTTGAAACCTGCTTCTGAAAATGCACAGGCAGACCCAGGCACCCAGGAACAATGTTCAGCTAAACTAGTACAGCTTTTGGTGAGTGCAGCTTGTTTGTTTGTTTTGTGAATAGCAACAGCACTTAGACTTATATACTGCTTCACAGGGCTTTACAGCCCTCTCTAAGCAGTTTACAGAGTCAGCACATTTCCCCCAACAATCTGGGTCCTCATTTTACCCACCTCGGAAGGATAGAAGGCTGAGTCTGGTGAGATTCAAACTGCCAAATTGCAGAAGCAGAAGTAGCCTGCAGTACTACATTCTAACCATTGAGCCAGCAAGGCTCTAAGAATAAGATGGAGGAGATTGGTTTTTTTTTTTTTTTTGGGGGGGGGGGGGACAATCTTCCAATCCAAGTTATGAGGGAAACTTTTATCAAAGAGTACACTGAAAAAAATTCTCACATATCCTTTTCCAAATTGGGACTCGGGTACTTACGGGAACGCCTGTTGCCACCATCAGCCTCCCGCCGGCCAGTGCGTTCCCACAGGATGGGCCTCCTTGGGGTTCCATTGCCTGGACATTGTCGTCTGGCAGCCCTGAGGGTTCGAGTCTTCTCTGTGGGGGCACCCTCCCTTTGGAATGAATTGCCCCCGGAGATCCGGACCATCACAGACCTGCAGACCTTCTGGTGCGCATTAAAAACCTATTTGTTCCAACAGACCGGTCTGGCCTAAGTACTATTGGTTGGAGGTTTTAAATTAGTTTTTAAATCAGTTTTTTAAATTTGTAATTTCTAA